>PDGT01000062.1:546902-701201 GCA_003671415.1 Megathymus violae | reverse complement strand
CATTTCCCAGCGTTAAAAAAAAAAAAAAAAAGGTTAGGCCCCTAGGTTTTTTCGGGAGTCCCACATAACCAGCGCAGCCGGCTGCACTGGTATGCTATGAGCATTCACCACCCCCCTCTCCCACTTTCCGGAGGGTAGCCCTATCTCCTTGTCTGGGCGCAAAAAAAAAGTCTGGAGACACTTATATTTGTGGTGAACATGTTAAACATGTTAAGGGGAAACTCTGTCCGTTTGAATAGTCAATTCTGTTTCGTCTTATATTTGTTTAGAATTGATTTACAAAAGTCTGTTTGATATTTCCATTTCGTAATTTATAAATTTCACCACTTAAAATACTCGTGATCTTAATGAAGTTCTTATTTTTATTTATTTAATCCCGTTCTACTAAGAATATCATCCATCCATCAGCCTTTGGAGGTCCACTGCTGGACATAGGCCTCCCCTAACTTGCGCCACTCTGATCAGTCCTGAGCCCTCTGAATCCAGCGGATGCCCGCTGTCTTCTTCAGGAAGACAAGACTAAGAATATATATATATAAGGCTTTCAATCAGCCCAAATATATAAGTCATGTGAGTCTACGGGAAAAATTTAAAAAATTAGGTGTAGTCACCATAGCCTCTCAATACATTTGTAGTGATTTAGTAATATAAAAAGATTTCAATATGAACAAGTGGTCATAAAATAAGAACAGCGATACACACATTCATAAAATAAGAAACAGGCATAATATGGTTAAGTCTTCATCTTCAGCATTTTTTATTAGGCTCGGTGTTCGTTTTTACAATATGATTCCAAAGTTAATATGTGATTTAGGTATTGGATCTTTGAAGCGACGTATTGAAGCATGGCTTATAATATTATAGTACGCATAAATTTATCTAAGCCGCAATCGATTCCGCGTAGGTTAATCTTTGTAATTTCATATGTTGATTTAAAAGATGTGCTGAAGAGTTTCTTTCCCAGTATCTTCTCCTATAAAGCACCTTTTTGAAATGGTAATAGAATCAAAAAAATAATTTAGTTATTTATTACGTTTTTAACAAGAAAAAATTTAAAAACACATCTATTCAAAAGTTGTAATTTTTTCTTAAAATCTGTACCAATAATAATACTGTATCGAGATCCTACATAATCATTAAAGAATTGTGTAAATGCTTAGTAATTAAATAATAGGTAAACATGTGAATGTAGGTCGGAAGCTTGAACTCTTCAGTTAGTCATGCAGTTACAGCATACATCATGAAGGTGTGAAACTTCTTTTTCCTCTAAGAGTCTTAATATATTCGTTCTATACAATAAGACTGATTTCACTGCTATTTATCTGAGTGCTACTAGTCGAAACTTAGGAAAAAAAATACAATGCATAGAGAATTACTCTTTGAGTTGTATTATAGTACATATATACGATACTTAAAGCACTACATTCAACCATACTTTCAACATAATATATTTTATTTATATTTGTAACTAAATTATTATAATTTTATTCCAGAAACAATTCAATTGAAATTTAATTCAATTGTATTTAATTTCTTGAAGCTATAGAACAGAGAACAATCACTTATATACTATGTCAGCTTTCTAGTATGTCTGTAGGCAATCTCATCTCTCACCTAACATTAAGTGCTGGAAATTGTTTAACATGCCGATCAAACAGAATTTTTTTGCAAAGAAAAAAAAGGCTTTGTCGCTGTTGCGATTAAGACGCGTCGGTTAAATATTTATTTATTTATTTATTTATTTATTAAATATACAGAAATACTTGTTATATTCATATTCTAACTTATTCTATTATATTCATGTAACTGTTTTTTGCGTCTATTTACTACCTTCCATAATTTTTTGGCTTCTGACAGTGGATTGCAAGTATCGTATTATCATATTTTTTCGGTATGACACGTTAAATTCAGCCATTATTTTTCAAATCTTCTTTTCTTTCAAATATACAGAAAATCTTCGATTCAATGTCATAAGGTTGTTCGTAGAGTTGATGCATTTATAGGTCGTCGTGTCAAAATTTTCGTGTTTCTCAACATATTTAGGACAATATAGTCGCTTTGAAGGACATATTTTCGAAGTGTTTCCAAAACGCCATCATTTCGAGCACTGTGTTATCGGAAAGACACATGGTACTATTTTAACTTACATATAGTAAATATGGATTTAGGGAGGAAGTGAAGAGGCGCTTGAAGAGACCCTTACAGATTCACTGTCAATCTACCCAGTCCCAGTTTCAATACGTAGCTTGTCTCTTTACATTTATCACTTCACTTGAACTAGTGATAAAATCCAATAACTCTTCATCTGTAAGGTCACGCTCAATGTTTTAATTACTTCGTAAGATAAATCAACTTCCAAAGGGCGTTGGAAACCAAATGTAGCCTATCAAGTGATCACATTGGATTAGAAATACCGCGCTTTAATCCTTGTTCATTTCTGTCATTATATTATAAGGATATATATACTTCAAACAAGATATATATTTGTAATAATCTCACCATTAAACAACTTTGACAAAGCAAATTGTTTCGGTAATTTTTCCTTGGCTGTTATGCATATCTCTATTACTGCATGCATTTTCTCATTCTATCTTTTCTCCTCCGAACTTGTGGTTATTGATCTTGGTCATCTCCTCTACCCCTTTCACTCCTATTTGTTCCGCTAATCATGCTTTTGTCATCCGCATTTTGACTATTCTCTTATTCACATTCTTCAATAATAAATGTAATACTTTCATTACCAGCGTTACTTTTAATTTGTTCTGTCTCTATATTACAATAAAGTTGAAACTTAAATGAACGTGCCAGGTCGCGACGGACCGGCCGTCCGGCGTAAAAAACTCGCTGACTACGATAAGAAATGCACGTACGATAAGTGTAGTGGGACGCGTCTAAGCACCTTTATCGTAACCCAATTAGTGTCATTGTATTACTTACAATGTTCATATTAAAATTTGCCACACATTTTGGTAACAATATATAGAAACTTGATAACATTGTATATTTGTGTATATACAGAAGTACATAAATATAATATATATATATATATATATATTATATATGTATATTATATATATATAATATATACAGGCCGAAAAACGGCTGCTGGATTTTGCTTGTATATTATACAAGGGCAGCATTGACTATTTAACTGGAGGTGCACTGCATAACTGTTTTAGTTGTTCTACTTAAAAAGGAAATCTATCATAATGTAATTGGAAACCGACGCGAGGCTCTAGGTGTATATTTTTCCAGAACAGTATGAGGGCTACCTTTTCTACATTAGTGTTAAAAATTCTGCTGGTATATAATATTTTGTAGTCTTTTTTCATTACATCTACTTAAGTAATTAATGTTAAAATTCCGGTTTTAATGTTATATAAATTATTGCGGAAAAGATAATAAATTAATTGCGCCTATAACGCGATGAGCTGAACAAACGGAGTTTCTACTGGCAGTTGCGAATATCATTGTTTTACTAATCATAAAGTAACGTTTTACTTTGTGAATTTTAACGTTTTGTAATTATTATTAGAGATTCAACCTAAAGTACATAGTCTTGTTCTCATCGGAGCCCCTTCAAAAGGTCTTCATCGACCCATAAAACTTCTTTTATGTTGCTCCAACTTTCTTCAGTTAACGGTCTAAGTTGTGTGATGGCTCCCGTCGAAAATATTTTTTAGCCTTCCTCAGACTTCTGTTCTTTTTGTGCCTTAACATTCTGTCGATATATAAAATAAATTCAGTTATAATCCTATGAGAATTTCAGGAGAAATAATAGGATGATCCGGGAATTCATGCCTCCAATAAGTCGACCTTTTTCAGTGCTTTATTAATTTACCTTTTTTTAAGGTATGTACGGTTTTTTATTTAATAAAAATTTGTCCAAAAATATTTATGTTCAAATAACTAAGACAACTTTGGTTTTTATTATTAGTTTTAAATCTGTTTTATAGTTTTCAATGACCTACCTAGTTATAATGAAATATATTTGATAAACAAAAATACAATGTTATATAATCGCACCCTTAGAATGAAAGGGACTTAACTCAAAAATTGCAATTTATGGGAAATGACCAAGGAAGTTTTCAAAAATGTATCGTCTTGAGTAAATTTAAAGAGACTGATGTATGAGGTTTTCCTTTTCTCACTCATAATTCGGGCTCTTTTTCACCATGGGGTTTTAGAATAGGTCCGTATTTGAAATTGATTTTTTTTTTCTTCTCCGAAGGAAAACGTCGTGAAAAAACATGGATACACGGGGTACCACGAAATAATCTATATATTGTGAGTAGTTTGTCAGCTTTCAATTGACAAGCACAGTTAATAATGGCCTTAATCTTTTTTATTCTGGAAGGAGTTATGAGCTCTGCATTGGGAGGTTACTCAATGTGATGGTGTTAAAAAAGGTTAATGTCGGTAAGTAGGGAAGCTTACTGAACGAGAGATATTACACGACCTCAGCAACACGTCTTAGTTTAAATTATTAATTACTCTGCTGGTTAACATGTTATTCATGAAAACGTTAAAAATATCATGAGAATTTAACTAAGATTTTTATTTTCTTCGACAGACTTACGAGAATACTTTTGCGACCTTAATTCATTTGTTTTCATTAAGTAAAATAATATTGATACATATACTGTTCTTCACTTTCAATTTTTTACAGCATAAAGCATATCGTTACAAAGAACACTAGTTCACTTTAATAATTTACTACGTTGGAAAATTATGGGAATTGAATCGAAGTGCATAGGTGTCGGTGACATTTTATAATTAAGTAAAAAGAGGGCGTCTGTAGATAATTAACTTTTGTGTAGCCTAAATACTTGGTTCTTGTTGGAGGCGATTAATTAAACGAACTAAATAGCCATAGATTTACTACAATGGGTGAGTATGAATGAACACCGGATTACATGTTTAACGCATCGCGAATTTCGTTTTACGGTTGTTAAAACCGAAAATACGGTTCTTTTGTTCACCCAATTTTTCATAGCAATTTTCACTCGACGATTCGGGTCCTGGCCTTCTAGTTTGCTCGTTAATAAAAGTGGGTATGTATTTACTGTAAATGGGGCCAATGTTTAATTCGTTCGCGTTAAAATAGAGCTCCACTGTAATTAGACCTCGTTCCCTAGAAATCTATATTATTTATTATTCTTAAATTGAATACTGTTTGATTTTGAATTGTATGGAATATAGATGATTTTTTTTACAAAAAATCCATTTATTATAAAGTAACTTTAAAATCTGAGTGTTAAATGAAAATGTATATTTTAAACGATCTAGAGAAGAGAAGAAAAGAGAGAAAGAAGCGTAACTCTTATCTTACTTATTCCTCATCACGCCATTCATCATTAGGTGGGACATATACTTTTTTGTTAGTTCTTAACATAAAAAAGAATTCTACTACAACATAGAATGGCGTGGTTTAGGTGATCAAGTTTTGAATGAAAGATTATTTGGGAACGTTTAGAAGGCGATGACCAAAACTTTGTATGGTAGATTATTGGAAGGCGGTGCCGGCTGGGAGCGATTTCTTGGTCCGCTGCCCGACACACGCCGCTGGCCAGCGACAATGGTTTCGGAGCACTGCCCTCGCTGCGTCGCATCGCCGCCTCCGCCACCAGACCTACAGATATTTTTTTCTATTTCATATTTTGGCTAAGATCCGTGCTTAATCTGTAAAATTGAAAGAGGTACTGCGGGACACTCGTTTCAAATTTAGTAGCATCAAAGGTAACGATTGATAAATTCACTTCCTTCCGTATTCCACATTTATTTTAAATGAGATAGTTAATGATATTTATAATTTTTTTGAATGTCAATAAATAGTTATTCGTTGGCTTTTAACCTACTTCAAGAAAGGAAAAGGTTGTTAATTTGTTTTTTACTTCAGAACTCTGTCATTTATTAACCGATTTGGAAAAATATTTTTTTGTTCGAGAGGGTATACTCGTACTACCGTTGGTCCTACTTAAATTTGAAGAAAACATACCATCTGTAAGGATGAAAAATACGAGATGAAACCAAAAAATTCATCTTCTACATATGGAAGTCGGTTTTTTAATTAAAATATTTACTTGTTAAGTACCTAATATTAAAAGTGGAAGCGTCAGAGGCAAACCGATTATATATTATCTACTTTCCGTCTATCACATTGTTCTGTGTGTATTATTGTCTGTGTGTGTGTTGTTTTTACTGTGTTTTCTTTCTGTATACATATATATCCTCTTTAAATATGCATTTTTATAATTTTTTTGTATGTAATTAATGCCGATGTCACGGGGCGATGTAGTCGGAGGTGGTAAGGAGCACCCTCTTAGGAAGAGTATTTACTCCTGTCTCGACGGCATCCACATTAGAGGTTTAATCTTATAACGTCATTTTTTCACCTAGGTCAGCTTTTATCACCTAGGTGTTAGGTAATAACTGACTTAATGTCCTTTAAGGGGGGATGTACGAGGTATCCTTGTTACAGTTGTCAATTACATAATGGTTTAATGCAAAATTCTATGATGTCTAGCAAATTACGCAATATTTTTGAAATTTATGTAAAGGAATTATTTATGTCTGTTATCTGTCTGTGTTAAATATTGCAAGATTAGGTCTGGGCAAAGAAACTTCTAACACTTTGGGTATCTACCCGACTTTACACACCTAACTACCCGACTTTACACTAACATCTTATACTAAGTCTTATTTAGTGCCTTTTCTCCTTTTAATCACTGTCTGTTTGTATGACTGTTTTGGCTATTTGTTGCGGTCGTGCTTAGAAAGCTTGCTTGTCAAAAGAACATTTCTTAAAAGACAATAGGGTAATTGGTGACGCATTAAGTAAAAATTGTGTGTTCGATATTCGGCTTTATGCAAGACGCGTTAGTGCGAGAGTCGTCTAATATACTCAAAGTGTTTCATATGAGTACCGGCCGTGTTATGGCATAGCTGTTGTTCCGCGTTTTATTGTTCTCTTTGTTTGATTTTTGCTGTCTAATTTTCGTACTCCTTCGGGACTATATTATAAAGAACCATTAATTTAAATATGGTGTTTTATAACCAGGGCCGGATTTAGAACGGAGGCCCTCTGGCTCCTAGTGATTATCCAAATAATATGCACAATCTATTTCAGTCGAGTTTTTTAATAAATAATTTATTGTCAAACCAAGTAAATTGTTTAAACAAACGTTTAAATATAATCAAAAACAAGAATTGCGTAAATAAAAATGTTACCGTTAATAAACGGAATATTCTTAGCTCTTGTAGATGAAAAATCATAGATTTCGTTCGATTCGATTCAATTTGAAAAAAAAAATATCAAAGATAATGTTGGTTACACTAGTAACCACTAGGTTACTCGTTTGAATTTGGAAGTTTGTTTAATCGAAGTTTGTCTTGTGGAGGCCCCTCTATTGTGGACGCCCCAGGGTTCTAGCTCCGGATGCCCTCCTCCTAAATCCGGCCCCGTTTACGCCTCAAAAAGGTCATGAAAATTAAATATTAGATTGCAACATTATACAATGTTTTTCTTGATATTATTTAAATGCTAATGTAAATTATTACTGTTATTTTAATGCTAAAGGCTGACAAACCAGCACGCGGGTCACGTCACGGTAGGTGGTCACCGAATGTTCACTGCCGTAACACCAGAACCGTTACAGACGCGTTACCGGTTAAGAAACATTCGAGATACTTGTCATACATTAGTAATTAAATAACAGTGTGATATGACTTTATACAAAATTCGGTATTATACGCTACACATTATATTTATGTATACGGAAATTCTGAATGAAGCCCTTAAACAATAATTACAACGGAACTTTAGTGTCATAATTACTAGCTCTTAGTTCGATTGCTCATTACAAAGTTATGAATTGTGAATTTTAGTTATGTGTTTACTATACTCTAATTTATTAGTGTGACCTATTCTAGTCTTAATCTGTTGGGTTTCATTGTCTTCTAAATTAATTTGTGCGAGTAAACGAAGAAAGTTTGCGAGAATTAAAACTCTCTCCTCCTAGGCAAGTTCCTAGCAAGTAGAACTCAAAGAAACACCAATACTTACTCGGAACGTTCGTGTCGCTCACACCCAACTATGTTTAAAATCACATCTGTAAGTAAAATGTTTAGTATAGGTTACACTACAGGTAATGAAAGGAACCCATAAATTAAATTAGTATTAATTTACTTTGCAACAATCCGCAAGCACAATGTATGATGGTATATACTTCTATACATGCATAGAACCTCCCTCACTCCCACAAAGGAAAACATGCATTTATGATAAATAAATAAAAATTGATATTTAATAGTAAAGTATGTACCAACATTTGGTAAATTCATGTTTTGTTTGAGATACTTCCCCTTTGGTCCCGCTTAAATTTGAAAAAAATGTACGGTGAAAAATAGGCGATGCAACCAAGAAATTCACTTTGTTCATACTTAAGTCGGTTTGTTGTTAAAATATGAAAAAAAAAATAGAAATACTTGTTGTGATATTTATAAAGCCAAATAGATCGAGCCGTTCGCGAGTGATGATCTTACGTACATGTGGTAATGGATTATTATTTATATAGATTTCATGAGTTTGTTTTCAATTTAGAAATAGTTGCAATCGGATTTATAGTTACAACCGGAAAACAAGCATAGGGTTCAATGTAACAACGGGGGAATCTCTTGTGCGTAGTCAGCCAAGGTGGATGCGGTAAGTGTACCTAATTACGTTACGTTATTTTCCTAATACGACGCCAATAAAACTTGAAAGAAAATCGAAGGCTGCATATTTATCCAATCGCATTATATATCCTTACCTTGTTACTACTGGACAATGCTGTTTAATTATTTTGAGTACATATATGTGTAATGGATTTTAAATCATGTTAAATTTACATGTTTCAAATAAAACAGCAACACACTTGCACTTCAATGCAAGACACTATTACTGGGATCTATATGTGGAGATATAGATTAATAAGCTATAACAAGGTTAAGCTCCTTTCAACGGAATGGAGGATAGGATAAATGAGTAGAATATTATTAGTAAAAAGCAGTGATAGCCTGGAGGTTTAACTTCGGCCACTCGCTCGAAGTGCCCAGGTTCGAACCCTAGTTGCACCCACTTCCAATTCAAATTCAAAATCTCACTACTATCTTCTATTATTACTGTTAAATAATCAACCACTTCGAAAAGGTAGTTTGATATTGAGGAGGAAAAACGGCGAAACAAACTCCTCAGCACGCCTGTTAAATCAACAGATGACAAATACAATATAAGTTTTAATGCGCGCGGAATTGGTAGACGTCCTTCTCATATATTGATCTCTATCAAAATAGCCTTTATAAACAAGTTATGCTTGATTACGTCGCTCAAGATGTCTTGCGTCTTTGCTCGAGCATTTAATAATGATCTATGTTAACTTAGTTTGTACAATCTTACCGGCGAGCATGAAATTCGATGAGTTTACGCTGTGTGGTTAAAAAGTAGAGTTTGAGGTTTAAACGTTTCATTATCAACGAATCCACTAAAGTTAAAATACAATATGTTTTTTTCATCGATTATGTTTAACATGTGTTCTTAGTCAATACGTTTATCATGAAACGTGATATATAACGTGATATGATTGGAAATTGTCGTGATAGGGCATCCATTGAGTAAAACAGCCAATTAAGTGAAAATAAATCAATTTTCTTGTTGATTACATCTTGGAATTGATCGAGTTAATAAACTTGAAAAAGTAATTAGGAAAAATGAAACTGTTTTCTTTTTAAATGTTATACTTCAATCGTAACTCTGTTACGTCTCGCTTCGGCAAACGTAAAGATTACATTTTTAAAACAATTAAACATGCAGATGAAACAGTTATCATACATTTTGATCATGCGTTTTATAAATAGAATGTTAGTTTCTTAGTTATATGAATTAATTAATTTCATATATTTAATACAATAGGTACAGAAAAGCATCAAATATATTATGGATCAATCTCTGAATTGAACCTTCACATATATTTTTACTACTTATTCCATGGAACAAATTAATTTCCCGCGATTTAGTCTTTTAGACGTTGGCTATTATGGAAGCTTATAATAAGTCAAATTTCATCTTAAATCTGTTTAGAACCTTCTGCAAAATACCAGAACCGGGTGAGAAATTGGGCAGCAAACATACAACACGCAGACAAAAAAATTACCTTAATATCGATGTAGATTCCCTACATTTGGACACAAATTTGCGCTAAAATCAAGTTGTTATAATTGAATTCTGCAAAACTGTACTTGACGAATTACATTACTATTTGTGTCCCAAGTAAATAATATCTTAATTAGTTGTGCTTAGCAACACGTACAAATAATATTCGTGTTCTAGGAATGTACAACAAAGATATTTATTCAAGTAGAAATCCGTTAAAGCAAGGCAATAAAATTAACATTAAATTAAATTAACATTCTATAATAACTGAAACGGTATACTGTCGAGGATAAGAAAAGCAGATAGTGACTTTAAGCTACCCTAAGCCTGTAACTTGGATGCCGGGGATATTCTTATAATAAATATGAACAATTCAATGTTATTTTTTGGTTTGGCCGTATTGGGGCGGCCCAGAATACTCCCCCCAATCCCATGCTCGTAGAATAGAGTGTCGTAAGAGGCGACAGAATATATTATCAATAATATTAAGTAATTATTGCTGGTATTATTATCTTTCCTTGAAGCTTGCGTGGCTAGCTATCACCCTTCTGCTTCATTCAGTCACCAAACGACTCTTCCTGTTCCGGCTGGGGGCTCGAGAACCAGTACTTTCTTTCTTACCTTCTTCTCATTTTCTGGTCGACAACGCATCAGTGATACCTTTGGTCTTGCTGATGTCCATGGGCAACGGTGACCACTTACCATCAGATGGCTCGTCTACTCGCTTGTTGGCTACTAACATAAAAAAAATACAGAAAAATATAAAAATACAAAAACATATACATGAAAGTGTTAGTAATGTAGAATATGGCAAACAAACGACGTCTACGGATTTTTGGCTGATAAATATAAAAGTAGGTTCTTTATTAGCCGTAGTTTCGTGAGGTAAGACGAGATTTGTCTGTACATTATTTCAGTAAATTACTACATTGTGATGAGTAAAAGAGTACTTATTTAATATGTTATATCTCCAGATTACACCACAGTTGCTACCGTTATAGGCATAAATCCAATCTATTCATAATAATAAAATTCTAAGTGATCGCTTTCTGTATATGAAAGATATATGAGAAAAACTATTATTATTAGGAGAATTTTTGAACGTAATAAAACCCAAAACAATAGTTGTTGGAATTCTATAGGCATATAATAGGTAGCCGTGAACATCGGACGCGGGCAAGTTATTCCAGTCCTTTGCGTTGCGTCGTGCGTGCAGGTGGTATATTCACTACGTAAGGATGGATACCTGCCGTACGTCGAGTAGTACGATGGAGGAACGGCGATGGGGGAATTAAATGGAACAATTCCTGTGCACACTCTCCAAAATCTGTTTGTCTGTGTGTCTGTGCGTTTGTTCGTGCTAATCTCAAGAACGGATTAACGGATTTCTTTATGGTTTTCACAAATGTATTGCAGTAAGCGTATCATAATATTTAAAGTCGTTTTATTGCTATCCATCTATAAATAAAAAAGTTATAACTTAATATATATTTCTAATTCATAGAACGAGAAAAACCCTGTCCTAAAACAATGAAGGTACTATTTTTAAGCGTAGGGTGTAGTTTTTCTGAAGCGAAGCGAGGGCAGTTTACTAATAGATAATAAAATAATGAATATAGGCTTCCGTCCGTTGAATGTATGAATGATATAAAATTTATTCGAAATAGGATATATTAAACTCATATCTAAGCAGTCCTGTCTTTAAATAAACATTAGTGGTTGGTCATTTCATAGGCCGTCGGCTCAAATTACCACCCGTTAATAAACACAGATTGCTAAATTATTTATCATATTCCACCATGATATCTGATTGAGTATTATAGAGGATGGGTTTGAACATTGATGTTATGTTTGTCGAACGATTTAAATATGTTGGTTTTTAGCTGCACAGACGTGCAGATCAGAACAGCCGAAACACATTTTTTGCTGGTCAACTGTAGATCAACGAGACCCTATCAGACTGCCCGGACAAGTGAAAAACGTCCAATAGTACAGCGACTCTGATGCTGACAGCGAATTAACCATGTAACGTATAAGCATGGATGCAATGATGGTGAGTTACATAAAGGGCAGAGCGGAAGATCACGCAGGGAGCATCAATACCTCTGAAAAACACTAGGTCGTAGTGTACGAAGACCGGGGCGAAAACCTCAGTTTTCTCAAACCACACCAAAGGTGTTCAACTTCCGCTCAAGATCCAGTGGACAGATGAGGACACCCCATAGCAAACCCTGAATAGCAAAGTAGCTCCGAAAGACTGCAACAAAGAAGAGCAGCTGAAAACACCTCAGCCGGACAGAAGAAAGCTGGACAAATAGAGAAAAAGGGAATGCTTTCTGTGATAATGAAGACGATGAATGCCGTCTCTCAGGAAATTCCAGGCAGGAAAAGACAACCAGACAACAGAACTCAGCAAGTGTTTAGTAAAAGCACTCCTAAAAGTGATTCACATCAACCAAAGGCTACCACAACAAAAGCCGAAAGGGGTTGGTCAAGCCGCCTAATCTTTGGGACGCAAAGACCCCTCTGGACCACCTAATAAACGCATTTCTCGAGTTCAAAGCCATGACAGTAGCGATAATAGAAGACAACATAAGGACCTGTGATGATATCCTACAGTCCTTCCTCCAAGACGACCGAAACTAGCTGAAAATGAGATACAAGAAATCAGAAGCTGCCATATACGACAACAATACTTTCGAAATCACAGTGGGAGAAGAAGAGGGAAGTTATATAGCAGCATACTGCGCAACCAGAAGCTTCGTCGTCAAGGATGAAGAGGAGAGTAGGCAGATCAGCCAAGAAAAATTCTGCATCCCTCCAAACGACCCCATTGTAGTGATCGCTCGATGCACCAGGATCATGTTAAACGACCGGATCCTGGTCATGGCGGACAGCATACCCGTAGACAGCTGGGAAATACCCTAACTATTATAGGTTAATGGGGTACCGTGCTGTGGCAAAAAACTTGAATCGTGAATCACTCCCGAGAGGGGAAAGACCTAATAATAACAAACACAACGGAGGCAGCGAGGGATCTCCAGGAGAGACTCACCTACCGAACCGGAATGGACACCCAAAAAAGGGTGCGCACAATGACCTCAGTACTAGTGAATGGTTCAAAGAGGAAGAACGAACGACCGTTGGGCGATGAAGCCCTCATTAATTATTTCGGGGCCATCGTGATGGAAATAAAACTCACCGGTGCGATGGATGTGTTACTCGTCAGAGACATCAACCAACTCCCTTTCATAGAGCGCAACAACCTCTTAAAGCTGCTCTATAATCGCCAAGTCGCTCGGTAGGAATAGGCCAGTTGTTATGTACGTACAGGAACCCGGTGGATGTAATGTACGCACTAAATGAAGCCTACAGCGGCAGATACTCATCCGCACCGCGTTTGAGATCCCTACAGCTGAAGCGTTTTTCGGATTCAACGATCCCAAACACCGTTGCGAAAATTCTTTACTTGGTGCACACCCCAGCCGAGAAAGAGAGTTTGAAGAGCGAGGGCTTCGGCAACGGAGACGGATAAGGGATTCTGACCATGCATGAGGCGCAGGGACTCACGTTTGAGACGCTAGTAATCGTGCGCATGTCAGCACAGCACTTACAACTGCACAACAGCGTCGCTCATGCCACGTGGCAATATCGCGTCATACCATTAGCTGCACATATTACACCCACTGCAACAATGACGCCATAGAAAGGGCTTTGAGTGCCATCAACGAGAGACTGGAGAACTACAACGCATAAATGGCCATGCGAAACAGGGACCTAAAGGCTATAGACCATGCCAAACACTTGAAGGCGTTAGCGGCCTCAATGAAGGACAGAAAATAGGTTACTAGTTTAAGATATATATTAATATACTTTATAGAGATCCCGTAGTTTTAAATAAACCTAAACTGTAAAACCTTCGCTGAGGCTACCACTCACCCGCAGGTAAAGCCGAACGGAGAAACCTGCGCACAAGTGGCGTGGCGTCAGCGAGGGTTCACGTCGGAGCATAAATAAACAAAAATTAAAAAAAAATCCTAAAAAAAGGCAGGGACGAAAAGTCTGTGGAGTAGTAACTCCATTAAAAAAAAACCATGTAACGTGTTATTCCACTATAGTCTACAATCCTATGATATTTAGTCTTCCACTCAAAACGAAAAGAAATAAGAAAGTGCAAGAGGTAAATATATGATTTATGTTTTTATGATATTTATAGAACCTTGATGTTAGTTCTCCACGCATGGTCATTTGGTAGCATCGACTTCGTCACCAAATGTTACATGTCAACGGTGGATTCCATGTAGAGTCATACAAAGAGGCTTAGTGATCATTTCATTGGCATCCACTTTTTCAACGAGCCCCATGTGTTCTGAGCTCTCGAGCACAGACCGCTGTCTGTATACATGTATCTATGCCGATGACGATAGTTAGGGTAATACCAACGTTCTATTATTCGCTGTCTTTTCATAATTATGATCAAGAAGTCTGCCTTAGACTCGTTACATATTATGTTGGCGTACCACAAAACAGTTCCAAGACAGTTATAGGCAAAATTGTACGTATTTTATACACCACATTCCGACATTACAGGCTCACCTCCGGGAAAAAGACGAAACGTTCATGTTGATGACGAAGGACACTATCTACATAGAATTTATATTTGCTGCACGTCTTGCAGTAGTCAAAATGCATTGCATGGTCGACATACCTACTGTGCATCCAGATGAATACCGAATATTAGTAAATATATTAGTATGAAGTTTAACTTGCACCGCTAAATCTTTAGTGACGGGGCATAAATTGGCAGTCTTCGATTATGTGACTTCGGCCAGTATCATTTACGATTTACGTACGCGTCGTCAAATTAATATTTTCGGTTTGTCAGCTCGAAATAAATAGATCTCTTAGGCAACATCACGCCTGAATAGTTAGAATCTAAAGTACAATAAAAAAGTATTTGTCTAATACACATAATAGTTATATACATAATATTCATCGTAAATAAATATTTTACGGTCATTAATAAATAATAAGTTGGTCAAATCGCATCTACCTATTAGTCTAATTAACGAGTGATGACCTTAGTGGGAAAACACCACGTTTAGGTTAGGTTTACCTATCATGGGTAATAGGTATTTGCAATATGCTTTTAAGGTAGTATCTGTTGATTCATAATATACAAATCGAATTTCTTGTAGTAAACAAATTCTAAATTTGATTTCAGTTTAAGCATTTGTTATAAATAAAGATAATGGTACGAAGTATATGTATATAGGTTAACAAACACATAGGGCCATAAGCTCGAGGCCAGAATAGGGCTACAGTATCTCCTGTCTGTCGAAAGTCCGGTCAGCGACCCCGGGAAGGCCGACGGTATACGTGGCCGCATACTGCCGTAAATATCAGAAGGTGGGGGATCAGCTCACCATGAGTAGAGCCCAGTGGAGCACGCGCTCGGGACTCCGGTTGCATTCCGTTGGAGATCTCGGAGTCCTGTACATAGCGCTGAGGAAGGCTACCGGGGGGAGGGGGTTTTAGTGCGGTAAAAAAACCCACATAACCCGGTGTCGCTCCCACGGTAACGGGTATCGTTTGAAGATTCCTCCCCTCGAAACCTAAAAAAAAGCGTGATAAGGGTTTATTCTCCGAACATCGCAATCTTTACAAGCTTCTACACATATACGTATAGGCTAAAGCGCCAGAGATTGCCAAAGAGATGTCTAAAAGTCTACCGGACACCAAAAAAGTTTACAGTTGGAACAGAGCCTCCGTTCTTTCAAAACAGATTCTAAAAGGTAGATGGCACCTTGCCAGACGGTACTTTAACGCAAATCGCGCCAGGTTTCGTTGTCATTTTATTTTTTAAGGCGCGATAATTGGATTGAATCGAGGTTCTTTTATAGTTTTTGCATCAATTATGTAGGCTTGTTAATTGAAAATGTTTCTTAAAATTTTATAATACTGCTTTATTGCAATAAATAGTAATGCTTTGTTTGAAATGAAAAAATCAACCAATCAATTTCTTTTGTTGCCACCATTGAGAGACTTTCACATTTTGTATTGCCTTTTTTGTATTGTAATAATTCTATACCTTACTTAGTAGTGATCTTACTTGCCCAATGAATGGATAAATGTTTGTTCTCATTTCGTGTTTATTTGCTTTGATTTATTTATATTGGCCATAGGAGACAGGGAATTCTAGAGCAAAATGTGATTGTTTGTTAATACTATTATAGCGATCTTATAATGCGTGCGGAGTGTTTATATTAAATTAATAATAATTAATTAAATTAGTAATATTTAATATTTCCAAAAAATATGTGCATCTGTGAGATTTAAAATGTTTACACCATTACCAATAAAGTGGTCAAATTCTCTTCTTGTTTCGCTTTTTTGACATTATACCGACATGGGAAATTCGATATATGTGATTTTCATTCACCCAGTACATTTTGCCGCTTCAGGTGACTTGACCAAGTCTTGGGCGTAGTTAGATAGAACCTTTCATAACTAATTCATTATTTATGTTTCAGATAAATTCTATCATTAATTGTTCGAACGGTCATCCTAATCACCAAGAACAAAAGACCGTCGGACAAATAGTCGGCTGGGGTACTTGCTGGATAGGATTTCGTAAAATATGTTATACTCGTCAGCCCTTCATATCATCCCAGTAAAATAGTCCTAGCTGCTAACGGTGCGTTTTTAGTCTGCGGTGCGTTTTAATCTTACTCTTTTTATGTCCTAGTCGATAAATGAACAGACGCGTCATATGTAGGTAAGCAACCACAACCGGTCATTCACCGTATGGTATTACGAATAAAAAAACATTAATTATTTAGGAATACATATAAGCTACGCTTAATTAACTATATGTGGGTTGCTTACCTGTTTTTAAATTCATATTTGAAAAAGAGCGGTCAGTCCATTTCCCTTCGATAAATCTGGAATAAAATCAATTTCACAGTCAAATAATAAAGCTAATAAAAGTAGCTAATTATCTCAAATGTGTAGTAGACGTTTGACACTTATATATACGGTACATTTAGTAAGTATAGGTTTATTTCTCTTAAAACACTGGAAAATTTGGCAATGCTTCACTTTAATGTGACCGAGGGACGAAATGAGCCAATTTTATTTCCAGATACAAAAATGGAAACCATTTAACCGATTTAGCGACGAGGGGCTCGAGTGCGAGGCATTAGATTTATAAGTACATGAAAGCTCACATTTTGGAAACCTTTAGGGCCGATAAAAATGTTTTATATTTAGATTTGTTAAATGAGTATCATACGTAAATATCTAGAATAAAAAAGTTTTATGCTTTAATTTACATGGGATATTAAATGGATATTTCCTACAAAATGCTTCCTTTAGTCTTTGTGTGGTAGTTATTGAAAAGCTTTAATGATATCAATAAAAAATTAGAAACAATTCCTTATTTAGATGTTGTGATTAAATTTCGACTACTAGGGGAACATTAGTTTAAATTAATACACAACAAGTTTTGATCAGATTAGTCACATTGGATTTATATATTTAAATAAATAACTATTTATGTAGTATTTTACTTCGAACTAAATTTATGTTGTTTATTTTATATTTGTGAATTAGTTTTAGTACTGTTTTGTAGTTTTTCTTTTCGAAGTTCATTCGAATTATTTTATGCTCAGCTCTTTATTTTTAGTTTTAATATATCTACATAATAACTGCGGTATCCCAGAATGAATTATGTAATGCAACGAACAGAACGCGCACTTGATTTTAATCGCCATGTTTGCCCAAGAGGCTACTACGTCGTAATTGTTAAGGAGTGCTGCTACTTTTATTGTCAATTTAGCATCACCTCAATGATATACTGGCTGTTGTAACGTACCGGTACCAATAGCAAGTGATTCAAAACGCAGTTACATTATTCTACTCCGTTGTGGAGTTGAATTTTTCATCTTCAGAATAAATTATCCGACCTGGACATGACCGATGATGTACAGACTTTTCAGTTTAACTGGTATAATATCTGTTTAACTGTTTAACTGGTGGTAATATCTGACACTGGAAAATACAATAAAATGATTCTCATAAGAAGAGAAGTTGCACATTTTATCTCTAGAAATCATCATCCTCATTGTATTTATGGCGGATCAATACCGAGCTATCGTCTGCACAGTAAAAAAGGTTAATCACACACAATAAAAAATATATATAACACACACACAGAATCTTTTTTTGAAGTCGTTTAAAATTGCCGATTTCAACGCGTTGAAACCAAGATTTGTAATAAACTTGTTTATTTGTATATACTCTCATCGAAGTTTAGTTTTTGTGCTGAAACATTGACTAAAGGTATTTTTAAAGCAATATTTTTAATCGAACAATTAAAATAACTTGCTAGGTTCAAAAGAAAATCTAATAACTCTATAATTAAAACTGGACTCAGACAAGAAAGGGAGAATATTTCCGGCATAAATTAAGAAGTTGGACTATTATGAATAAAGAATAGAAATCGTTTTGCATTGGCATCTTTGTAATTAACAAAGAATAATGGCTAGATTTTGATTAAAAAAAATCTTTGTAATCATTTATTATTTCATAACGGAAAATATAATTTATAACGATTATATATATACGGTATATAAAATTTTGTAATTTTATGCTAAAATGTCTCTTGTAATAGCGACCTAATCCCAACGACATGCATGTAATTTCATATGGCCCTTTTATATTAGGTTAAAGATTACGTGGCATTAAAATATTTGTTTTAAATCAGACTTGATTATGTGTGTCAACAAGGTTAATGGTCAAAACATAGATATTTTTATTCAGTCAATAGTCGACAGAGAAATAGCTGAACAACCTGATGGTACGAGTAATCACCGCCCATGAACGTCCGTTGACGCGTTGCTGCATAAGATGACTGCGGGGGCCCGCGTATTACCGGCTCTCCAACACTGACTCTGAAATATTTAAAAACATTTCGAAGTTAACTTTAGTAGAAGAATAGTAATAAGCCTGTCAGGTAAAATATTAGGTACACATATCGGCCTGGTGAAAAGGAGTGCACGTGCAGCAACGCAGACCTTTCGGCCCGTTTATCCGTGGATGTGGTACTAATCCAATCTGGTACCTTTCGAGCAAACAAAAAAATGAAATTATACGTGTCATTATGCAAATGGTTTAGACACAGTATCTCTATATTACAGACGTTAAGGAAAATGTTCGTGAAAATTGCTGATATTAGTCAGTGAATGCTATTACATATATTGTCATTATGAACATATGAACAAAACAACTCACTACACCTGTGTTATTTTGTCACAAGGCTATAATAATGGAAATACAGTTAGAATAACTTTGCCTTAAATTATTTACGCCAAGTCCTATGTCATATTATTAGTCATGCGTCGCCAGTCTTCGAATTATTGTGGTAGTGATTCTTAATTAACTATAGCGTAATAAAAAAAATGTAGATTATATTAATGTTCATCTTATAACTTATACACAAAAATTGGTAATAAAGTATCGAGTAGATGTCGTGTGCACGTCAGTGTGATTTGTTATTACAACTATATACAATTTCAAATAAGTTTATCAACAAATGTAACATAATACATCTAAAAAATATTCTATTGATTTTAATTTCCAGACTATAAAAGAAAGTAAGTCATTCACATACTAAAATTGCGTATTGCATTCGAGTACAAGCATTAAAAAATTAACGTGGAACATGTGTATATCGCTATTAAACACAATGTAATTTTAAACCTTAATTAAATGGAGCATGTTTAGCTATGTATATTATATACATGTCATACATTTTACATGTCATGTATACCTTGTCATTGACATATGTCATCTTTGTTTCACGAACTGATCATCACTTAAGTTGGATGAACCAGTTATATTTCAATAAGACATAAATAAAACGGATTTTAACGGTTGTGGCCCGATAAAACCAGCAAATTTAAATAAAGTGATAAAATATTGATTTTTCATATATATCTCACAAATTATGTAATTATTGAGAACTATTGGTACTTGTATAACGTTTTAACGGCTCGAATATCTAATTGAAGTCATATTCGTACGATATACGCTTTATAGAGACTTCAGTCGATACGGTTACCAAATGGTAGCGCAATAGTCAAGTAATTAGCAAGTTTTATGTAATTTACAATCTTAGTTTTCATTAATGTGTGTTGTATACCTTATCAATAATTCTGATAGTCTTTTAAAATTACCATATTTCGAGTACGTCCAGTGAAGAAGGCGTGTAACTGCAAGTTTTTTAATTTCAGAGTTTTATCATTGTTCAAGCCACCCTCTTTTCGTGATTCACCCTGCTGCTCAGTGAACGAGATACATAATTGTACCAGATCCGTCTTGTTTGAAATAGTTGAACAGTGTTCCATCAAGTTTAGTCACAATGGTACTTGTGCTTAATTGTCTAACTATCAACTCAACTCAACTATCTAGCCTGTAAAGTAAAAATAAATCATGAATTATTTTTACTAGTTTTGGTAACATAGTTGAAGGACAACATACCAAGCACGTTTACGGTATTCTTGAGCGGCGACCTCTTCGCTACGTTCCTAATGGTACGAATGATCCTGCAGATGAATAGCTTTTATTAAATGGCTCATGTGTACATTTGGCTTATGTACATTCTATGTATTAAAATGTAATTTAAAATGTTCTCATTGTACACAAAGAAATATGGTTTGTGAATATTTTATATATATTTTACTGTGATGAAAAATAAAGTCAGATATAGATTTCGTCATTCAGGTGCTTGTCAGTTTATTGAAACAATAGCCGACATTTAAATAATAATATTTAAGCGATTGGCACTTGAATTTTATCATTTGTTTTCATTGTCTTTTAAATCGTGATTAATTGGACGTTACTGTAACATAGAAAATAATTGGTCTCGTGCAGAAATTCCTGGATTTTATTTCATCTTAACCTTTCATTTAATTAATTTTCCATGCTAGCATAAACGAGGTATATTCAGAATGATTTTAATAAACTATTCTTGATCGTTTTTCAATAATCGATTTTGTAAATTGGAATTTTAAAACACTTGGGTGCCTGCTTTGGTAACTGATAATTTTGAATAATTTCTCATATAAACATTGTATGGTTCAAAAAAGTATAGCGGTTGCCTCCCTTAGGTCCCTAAAATACGGTGCACAACTTACTGTGTGTGTGAATTTGTCACTGATATTATAGGAAGTGGCATAACCCGAAATCACATATATGACACAAACAAAACTACCTAACGTCGTCGTCTTTCAGCCACGTCAGCTGACTGTCAGTTGTAGTAGCTGATATGAAATTACCAACAATAGAATTCTCTCGAGTCGTGTAAAGGACTTACGAAATGCGAAGCTTTAAATTAAAATTAAATATTTTATACTTTACCATGTTAACATTCTTAACAGGTTCTTTGGTTGACCAGACTAAAAAATTTGTTAAATTCGATTAACTATTTTTGCGTCTATGGAACTGAATTAGAATAGACTAAATCACGCACAGGTTTTAACCGTGAAACACGAACTGTTTAGATTATTAATTAGTTTGGATAACAAGCGTTTTAATAACATGTTTGGGCATTTTGGGCTTCCTGCTATACCAGTTTTAATGTCACATTAAATTAAAAATTTTATGGTTGGGAAAAAGTTCACTGGAAGTACTAATTTACTGGTAGGAACTAGTATGAGACCTTTTATTTTCAAAACCGTCGACAATCGGTTCTTGTACAGACAAGAACCGATTGTCGACGGCACATATTAAGTACCAATTTAACTATCTCACTTTTGTCAGTATTTAGAATAATCTACATTATTGTTTAGCTGTAAGCATATTATTTTTATATAAATAGATACAAAATTTAATGATATTATAATACTGATTACGCGTTGGGTTGTAACGCTGAAAGTTGATAAAAAAGTTTTTTACTAAAGCGGTTGGTAGTTGGATGAGTGACAACTAGTGGTTAAAATACTTGATCGCTTCCATATTTCAAAGGGTACTTAAGAAGTAAAGTTGTAGTCAGATGACAGTGGTTAAGCCATCGAAACAACTTACCTGGTTTAAGAATTTTCGACATTTGAGTTGGGCTCCACAAATTTGCACTAGGACCACGGGTTTGAGTACGCTTTAATCATACTCAATCAAAAACAGACCTGTAGAAGTCCGCTATTAGATGCTTTTAGCAACTTGAAATAAGTACTCTATTGTACAGACACTTTAAACTTGCATTTTATAATCTATAATTTTTTTACAAATTTGTGTTATGGTAAGTGGGGGATAATAATATTTAAATATTAAAAAGGTTCTCGGCGTTTAAATAATAATGAGGTGTCTGTCTCAGTATTTAGGAGTAGCATATATTTATATTCTACAAAAATAACATGGAAGTGGCGTTTTTATATATAATATAAATATTTTTACGTATCCCAGATGCAATGTTGAAGATTTTCTGCTTCCACTTTGGTCAATAATGCGTCGACATCATTAATTGAAATTAAATCAAAAAAAGCTATAATCTTTTTTGGAAAATATAGTTTGCATTTGTATATTGACCACATTAGCGTTACATATAACTGTGTTAGACTCCCGACATTTAACAAAAATATCAAAGTAATGCCCAATTCTGAGGCGATAGTTCAGTTCTTTAAGTTGGAAATGTTAGGATCTCAAAAGTCCTTCTTGTTATTTGGAAAGTCTGTAAGAGGTCAACCGCCTCCTAGCATAGTTCCCTTACCATCGGTTGTTTAGCCATCCCTTGTGCTATGTAATGACGATTGATGTTCAACTGATCAAACTACCTTTCAACCGCATGAATATATGCATATGACCACATGTCATTGACTGTTTAAAAATTAGGTATTTCACGACCGAATCGCAATAACGCTTTAATATTCACGTCAATATTCTTATTGACCTGAAATAAAATGAAGCCCATAGTGCACCTAAATCAAAAAAAAATGTATACTGCTTTATAAAATCTTTCAAGTCAATCACAGCTGATTGCAATTGTTGCGTGTTGCGTGCTCAACAGTTAGTTGCACTGGAATATTTCTTTCGAATAAGTATATTTAGCTATGTATCACGTAATGGAGTACTGCCACTGTTGATTTCAGGAAATTTATTTTTTCTGTCAATTTTTTAATTTAATTTTTTTTTACGTTACGTTTACACACTCACACCCCCGCACTAGGATTCCCTGTGTTGCGGGTGGCGTGGACATACACAATTATCACATCACATACACCCATGACCCGAGAACAAACATTTATTTCATCATAACATTGCACTTCAGTTTCACTTTATATCAGTTTAGATGTGTATATATGTATATATGTGTATATATATATATGTGAAAGGTGACATCAATTAAATGGCGGTGTTATCGCTTATGTCGATTATTTCGAAGGCCCTTGGGCCAAAGTAGTCATTTAGAAATTTATTAAAGAGGGAAAGGATCCACAGTATATGAATAATAATACACACAAATTTTATAAATATACAATTACATGTAAGTGTTAGGCGTATGGTTATCAACGTAACTTAAGTGACTTGATGATGATGACATGTATATTTAAAATTATGTTATACATATAGTATGTAGGGTTGATATTATCGTAATTATAGTTTATAGAGTGTGTATTTTTGTGATATATATTATTATTTCAGTACGCAGTAAGTTTGCGCCACTGAATCAACTTTCCACTTTTTAGTCCTACTAGAAAATAATTCTGGTAAGAAATAAGTAATGCCCTTGTATAAACTTTTCGTACATATTTTATTTCCTACAATTTTGTTGTATGTACAAAATAAATAGATTAAGAAATTAAAAAAATAAACGAAGCAGATGATAACGTTGCATAATGTAAAATAAGTATGAATTATAATAGTAATAATCGTACATTTCATATTACTCATAAATTACGTGTAGCTGGCGTTACTAATGTTCGAGCAGATTCTATATCTAATTTATTTCACTAACTCTGTTCCTGTAACTTCTGAAATTGATTAAATAGTTCGGTCGGGGAACATTGAATCTAAGTTACAACTTTCTAGGAGCGTATTTCAAAAGCTCTCGAGTTCTGTTGCATCGTACAATTATAAATTGTACCCGTGCCAGTAATATATCCTGTGACCTGTAATATCTACTCTTTTTGAAAATGTCATTTCAATATACACATCTTCAATAAGGAAGTGTTAAGTTTTAATAAAATAAGTTCATGCTTGACAACAATCTCAACGCATGGTAAGTGGTGGTGAAGTGGTGGTGTAACGTGTTGAACGCACTAACTTAAAAAAGCCTATTCACTCTCCTCTTGCAGACTCCCACATCGTAAGTAGCCGGGAACACCGACGCGGGCAAGTTATTTCAGTCCTTTGCAGTGCGCATACCTAATGAATGGAGGCACAAACCGCGTCGTTCGTGCAGGTGGTACGGTCACTACGTAAGGGTGGATACCTGCCGTACGTCGAGTTGTTCGGTGGAGGAACGGTGATGGGGGATTTAATTCGAACAATTCCTGCGCACACTCTCCGAAATGTACCCTATAGAAGACCGAAAGGCTGGGAACCCTGCGCCTGTGTTGGGACTAACGGGAGGAAGCCTGTTCGCACGACTCTCCATGAAGTTCTACGCTGATAGATGACATTTGTCAGCAAGTTTACCGCAAGCGGCAACAATTAGGACACCATTTTACGTTTATCCTAAGTAATATCTTTAAAGCTTGGTTATTATTAAACCAGTATTGATTTTCATTTACCTCTCATTAAACGGGTCATTACGGCACTGTGTTTACGCGTAAACGCCGTCGATAGCCAAAAGGCAATATTGCTCTTTGTGCCATCGCGTGTAATAATGCAGTGATTAATGGCTCAGGCAATACACGCGGCAAGTTCTTTGTTGCCTGGCAAATATTTGATACGAAGCCACCGCGCAAGGCGTTTCTTTGATACTCGTTCACAATAATGAATGTAACAAGAAAGGACTTTACGATAATACAGTGTTTTTTGAATAAGCCACGGTGCTTCCGGTTTACGATGCTATTGCGAGGTTGCAAGCGTATCATAGTAAAGTGTATTTTATTGTTTGTTATGATTTCTTTTATTGTAGCTACTCAAGTAAGTTGGGACACGAATTTTTCTGAACTACTTTTCCTTTTTTTCTGGCATTAGAATAGGTTGCAAAATCTCACTAAATTTGACTTGGAAAAGCGGATGTACTATGCTTTAGGCCTATATAAATATGCGGTAAGATCTGTATCCTAGAATGAGCTGTTAATGGGTCGAACCCAATATTGATTCTAACTAATTAAATACTATCAATCTATATTTATATATTGTTCTATGATTCTTTTCATTTCTTGTTCTCTTGAAATGGCACCCAATTTAATATTGATTGTATAAATGAGGATTTGAAAATTAAAAATAATTAATATTTGGACTAAGTATTTTGATTGCAAAATGTGAATTTAGTTCAGTGTGAACTATTCTTTTCATATTTTAATGAGATCCCTTGAATGGCATTTCATCTCTGAGAGCACAGGCGGGCTTTTGATATGACTACATTAATCTTAATTACCAGTGACACCTGTACTTACAAAATATAAATTAGGATATGATTACTATAAAATAAAAGTTCTTCAAGATGTAATATGTCTTACTAGTCGCCCGTCCCGAATTCGACTTAATTATTATACATATGCATTTGATATATAGCCTATGTCCACCTGGAATAATCTACCTTTCAATTAGGTGGTTATTTTCTGCATATACACAAAACTAAATCCGCAATCTCTTTATGGATAGTAAAGTAAAATAGTATTATTATCTTTAGTAAATATAATAAAGATTATAATTTATATCCTGTATAGTGTGTGTATCTAGTGTATATTTTACAATCCATAACTGGTCCATCGCTGGGCTCGAACCTGCTCTCGTTGTCAGCAATAAGCTCCACATTTGTGAACATTATAAAGAACTGTTATATATACTACATTCCTTACGATATTTTATTTTATCAAAGTTACTAACATATAATCAAACTTCGTTCATTTAAACTGTTTTCCTTACCTACCTACTCTGCACAGTAGTTTCATTCATTCTGCACAATACATTCAAGTAGTGGTAGCACATTGGTTTGAACGTTGGTCTCTGGCACGGAAAACTCGAGACGCTATTCTAATTTTTCAAATTTATATCATCATACAAATCACTTATCACTTGCTTTAGTGATATAAAACACGAGGAAAACTGCATACCTGAGAGATAAGATTCATAACATAACATTCATAACTCAAATGTGTGCGAAATCTGTAAGGCGGATTATGGGTATAATGATTGCACGATACTTATTAACTCAGATATTAATTGGACTTTATTAAAAACGAATCTTTCGAATTGTTAACTATTTCCAACTCTCAAATACTTGAACGGCTCAGCTACCGTCGAGACAATTTGTGTTATTTCTCCAGCTTTTATAACAGTGATTATTTTGAGAAACATTTTTACGTATCTATGTAGTTACAATTTTTTTATACATAGCTTGTTGAAAATCTATCTTCATCAGTACCCACCATACATAATAAATATTGAATACGATTCTTCAACCCAAAATAAAGGAATTCAAGAAACATTGAAATGAGTCGAAGTTTGCATAAGATTTTAATCGGTTTTTAAGGTTCTGTTCATCAAATTATAAATATACTTCAAATATTCAAAACTACTTAATTAGTTTTTGACAGGTAAATTCAATTATTTCTCGATTGATTATTACTTGGCAAAAATTAAAATTTAGTATATCTTCGATTGAATTCTTAACTTTGGGGTCCAAACAAGAAAATAAAAAGTAACTTTAGTAAATAAAGTCTGTCATGTGCTGTGCCCAATGAAAGGGTTTGGGTATACTATTATTTATTAACCAGTACACACTCACACCTCAGCATTCCCTGTGTCGAGGGTGGCAAATGAAACATCACAAACACTCACGACTCAATTTATCTGTCACGTTATTATCTGTACCTACAGGGAATCGTACCTCAAAGCCCTTGCTCTGCGGCAGGAACGCTACTAACTGAAATATATAGTTGCAAATAGACATGGTAGAGATACAAATTATTATTATCATTTTAAAATATCTAGTATAGAATTTTAACGGACGGAGATACTACCAACATGCGTATGGTGTCGTCAGTTATACTCATGGTTAACCGTAATACCATGGAATTTACCAATCAATTGCTGGCTAAGAAATAAACGGTAAACTAGCTGACTCTTCAACTTTCCAACTAAAACACGTTAAAACATGTTACGGTTGGTATTAGATGAATAGTGATACCTATCCAAGCAGATAAGGAACCTTGTCATACCCACGAGCAACGTCGAGATTTTCCAGGCGTTATATAGCTTTCAGCAACTGTCAATAATGGAAAAAGCAATATAAGTAAAATAAAAATGATACTGAGATAGATTCTACGTAAAATCTTGCACACTTTACTTCGCTTGGGGTATTTCCTCCTGTCACTTTAAAAGTCACTCACGTTTTACCCAGATCTCGTCAAAGAGCTTTTTGGCTAACCGTTTTACTTATAAACACTTCTTAAATAAACTTATACTTACTTTGATTTTATATTCTGAAATGTAAACTTAGTAGGTTTGTAAGTTTATGTAACGCCTTTACGATATCCATTATATATTGTGTTGTGAAAGAAACCCTCCATATGGGTTACTAAACATTAACAAAATATAATTGTTTTAGTACTAGTTACAAAACGACGAAGACGAACTTTATATCTGTGTGCTGTAGCTTTGCTTATTAGTTATTTTTAATAACTAATAATAAATAAACAGTCTACCGAGCAGCAGGTTCGCCTGGTAAAAAGTCATTATCACGTCAATAAACATTGATAAAACTAGGCCGTCACTAATGTGTTGTTAGCTGCGAAGGAAGGGTAAGTTCCGCTTTTTGAAGGACTCTATATGATGCTTTTAATAATATTACAACTATTATCACAAATGATCCAAAACAAAAATTTATCTGTCAATAAGTTGGCACCGATAGATTTCAAAGCCTGGGCTCGGCGTGCAAGTTTAACATCAAATCTATACACATAATAAATTAGTAACTATGAAAAAATCTGTTCAAGGAATATTTTTTCATAAAAGTAGTTGCTACATGTTTATGTAATGTTATAAATCCGTATACAATATAGTTTTTAATTTATGTCTGATTATCTGATTGTATGTTACTCAATAACTTTAAAACAAATTGACAGATTTTAATGAATTTTGGTATAAAGATAATTTATCATTCAGGTCATAATCAAAATTACTTATTATGGCGGAAGGACTTTTTAGGGCGATATCACACTGCTACGATAAAATGTTATAAGAGTTTACTGAACTTTCGGTCTTTTTATCTTCAGAACTTAATTATTAGATACTTAAAAGAGACAAAATCCGAGCCATTCCTTATACACTAAAAAATATAGTTAAAATCGGTACATAAACAATGGACTTATGGTTGTACATACATAAAAAAACATACACACAAGCATAGAATCTCCTTTTTTGATGTTGATTAAAAATAAGATGGTTTGCGCGGGCGTCAATAATAGTTTTAAAGAATAACGCCTAAAAATTGAAAATCAGAATCAATATTAATTTGTAAATGAATTATGGATGTATAATTTTTTAAAGAAAATAACGTTTCGGGGGGATTTTTGGCAGTGTCGAAATATTTCGTGTTTTAGGAAAATAAAATCTACACACTTGAGATTTCATTTAAGAGGAATAGTTTCTTAACGGAATCAATATGATAAATAGATTAAGAATTTTGTGACTTTGGGTGTGTTATACGGAGTGTAATCTTCACAACAGAGGCACTTATTTGAAAACCTCTTTTTCCATTCAAAAGGTACGTTATTTGGGATGAATATAGGCTATGTGGTGAGAAAAAATTCACTGTCTCTATGTGGATGCAATACTTCCAAAAATTAAAATAAAACTGACAACAACGATTTAATAATTCGTGGATTGATGTTTGTCAAATAAAAAATCAAATTTCCTGAAGCCAAGCGAGGGCGGGTTTCTAGTTTACCGTAAATAAATTAGTTAAATTTATAATAATAATAATATTCTATTTGTTTGAATAATTGCTTATGTCTAAGCTAATCGTTACATTTATTAATACATAATACAATATTTACACTGAGTGAACTATTCAATGAACCAGCAGTGAATTAGGTTTATGAGATTACAAAATTACCGTGAGTTAAAGGGCCGTCCGAATTCATGCGAAAGCTCAATAAATTGCGAATGTTTTCAGAGATTAATTATGCTGGTGTTGAAAGTTAATTTGTAATCGCAATATTGATCGGGTAACTGTGATCAACCTCCTATTGATGTAGGACAGGTGCTGCTTATTTAGGACGGTGGTGGTGGGTCAATTACATATGTGTAATTGAAGGTGAACCATGATATTATAAAGAATGATATTATGAAGTTATTATAAAGAAGTAAGTATTATGAGAACGAAGTAGTTAATTTATCGTAGTGCAACGGAATGTAACGTGGTAGAATTGAAGTTTAATCTAAGTTGAAGTATATAAAAGAGGTTGAAAGCATGTACGGTCGGTCGCTTCACGTTTATGTCGCGTAGTGTAAAAATCGAACAACCATGACAATCTTGCCGTCGGACTGCAATCCAAATTTAGATTTTTTTTTGTTAAGAATTAAGGTTTATTAATTTATTAAATTGTAATTTAAAGTAAATAGTACTTTTTTAAATTTCCCACCGTACCCCTCGGAATAACAACAATTTCGATTGGTAAAATAAATATCTTATTATTTAAATATCATAAATTTTTTACATCTTCCTTTAATTTTTTTGGGGTGAAAGGGTATTTGTCCATCCATAGGCCTCAGTCAACGAACGTCCTCTGCTCGTAGTTTATCCTGCGAAACAATGGTTGTACTATGATTACCGGTCGCTCCTGTTAAAGATCCCTGTGCTTTGTATCGTCCAGTTTAATACCGATGGTAATTGGTACTCGATGCCTTTACTGTTACGAACATCCTCGTGATGTTCAGTGAGTACTTATCACTACTTATTTTTGGCTATTTATATTAAAAAATTATGAAAATAAAGATACCCAATCTTGTTAAGTTTATCTAGTCAAATAATTTTTAAATGTTGTGTTTTTTGGTATTAACTTATATCTTTTGTGAACACGATAAATTCGTCCTCGATAGCTATTTCTTACTATGCTTACCGTATTTATTTTTACATAAAATTAATTATTACTTACAACAATCCCACCTGATGGTAAGTGGTGATGACAACTTAGACGTTCAACGCACTAACTTATAAGAGTTACTCACATATTGAGTACCAACGATGGAAAAAACATACATAGTACAAGACGTAATAAAAAAATCCAACCCTGGCAAAAAATATTTGATTCCCATTATAAAAACGGCAGAGCAACATTAATTAACAACATAATTATTAAACATGAAAGAATTTGTCTGTGTTTTATGGACGAGTTATTAAACGTTTTACAGAATTTCAGTATTAACTCGTAAATACGAATGAGAAGTTAATAATGAGTAGTAAAAAATATTCGTACTTGAAGAAGTTTATTCAGTGTATCGAAATGAAAGAACTATGAAAACTTAGATTAGTCTGGATTAGAGCATCCTAACATTTTATACTAAACAAATACGAGAAACGTTTCATAGAGGTTTGATCTGCTAAGGCAAAGTTGAAATTCTGTTCTAACAAGCTTGAACATGAGAGAGAAGACATAATTGGATTGAAAGAAAGACTTCAAAAGAAACCGATACCACCTTGGCTATTCAGATTACAACTATTTTCAGTATTTGTTTTATTTAACAAAAATTGTAATATTTAAAATGTAATGAAATCAAGAGTCAAATAGGGACGCGATTTTTGTGATTCTAGCAGTTTCTTTATCCTTAAGGATCCGTTTTCCTTTTATTTCTGGTATAATTATTTTTTTGGGAACCCGTTTCCTTCAAAACTGGCTCTCTTCAGATATTGAGTTTTTCACTCAATTTATTATTTTTGTACTGCTTTTGTTGATGATTGTTAATGTTAATACTATGCAATAAATTTTTGCACACACATATTACAACCTTTTGACAACACGTCATTCGCTCAGTCTGTGTAATATATCCATTATATGTATTTGATTCACTTCTTTGACTCTAAATTCAAATTCAAATTCAAATTCAAAATCATTTAATCATATAGGTATTCAGTAAATACACTTATGAACGTCATTTTTTGCTTCTACCACCGTTTCGAAAAGGTGCTTTAACAATGAGGAGAAGAAACGGCGAAGAAACTCCTCAGCACATCTTTTAAACAACATTACAAAAGTTTAAACCTGTGCGGAACCGGTTTCGACACTAATTTTGTCCAGGCATCCTTGTCATTCATGTACTCATTGTCATGTAAACATCTCAATGTAAACAATTTTTATTACTGCCAATTAGTACATATAGTACAGAATATATATGTTACAGTTAAAACCAGTTTTAGGTAGAACGCGTTTTCCCTAGTTAGAACTAGTTTTCACTAAATGCCTTTGTTAAAACTAGAATTAACTAATGCTCAAAATAGAATATCAGTTAAAACTAGTTCTTGCTAGACAAAACACGTTTTTCCGAAGTGAGTCTCAGTCAAAACTGTTCTCAGAGTTCGTCGTTTCACTTTCAATCGATTTTCAAATCGCAACATCATCAATAAGTTATAAATTAATATAAAACCCTGCAGGTGATATTTCTAAGAATGACGCGTAGGTGTTTCGATGCGAAGCGAGGGTGGTGTCCTAGTCTAATATAAATTCTCTATCTATTTTAAAAATTTACGAAGCTTAATTTTTGTGTTAAATTTTGAAAAAGTCTTTTTGTGATTTGAGAGTAAAGGATGTCCATGGGTGACGGTGACCACTTACGATCGCTTTGCCCCTTGTCGTTTGTCAGCTATTTACATAAAAAATCCCTTATATATGACAAGGATAGATCCCTGAATCTTTTAGATTCATCTGGCATGACACTGTCAAATCATACGGTCGATGCATAACGTTGCCTTAACATGCTTTAAATACAATAATTTCGCACTGTTTATGGTTGTATTTTAATTCATGTACCTCCGTTCAGTTTTCGCCGGTTAATGCAAGTTCTCAGCCTCGGTATTGAAGATCTAATCGATACGGCATAGTATTAAAACAAGCTTCATTAGTGTCGCAATCGACATATTGCATTGCTTTCACATACAGATTGACTACAATAAAAGAGCAAGCCGCTCTGCCTCGTTCCAACCAGTATTCATCGTAACCACGATGCCTGATACTTCTGATTAAGATACCAGTATTTGAAAAGGAATGAATATTCCATCGGTATACCGGCGTTCCTCAATTTGTCCTATAGTTATAAGCAACCAAGTAAAACGCTTTTTACAAGTTGAGAAAGCACGCATACATCTTAAGGTTTAGCAATTTACACAGTGCTTTACTACGAACTACTACGTGTTACGTATTAGTACTTTATTACGTAACTGGTGGTCACCGATTGTCACTCTCGTTTAAGCCCGAATCGAGTGTTGTGAATTCTAAATAAATTATTAAGGCAAACATTTAACACTCAGTCAAATATCTTAGCCGCGGTGGTATTAAGCGAGTCAGCGTATTTTTTGTTTTTTGACAATCGATACTCCACGGCGGACCGCATTGATCCAATACAGGCTGAGAAGCAATGATGAAACTCCCATGAGAAGAACTCCTACAGATTTAAAATGTTCAGTGCTTAGGCCACCGTGATTGGGCAAATTCCCACACATTATTTCATTATTTATTATTATTTTACTGTCATATTCGAAGATATATTTTCATGATACCCATTAAGATAGGTAAATGTCGCTCATATTCTTAGATACGGGACCTAAGGGATCTTCAGTCAAGTTGTTGTTACAAAATCCACCGCAACATTCCTGTGGAAAATCTATTATCCTCAACATAGAAGGCCAAAGATCATGATATTAATTAATCTGTTGTGAATGTCTCTCGCTTCATATAACTCGACTACTAAGTTTCGCTTCTGACATTGGCTCTGTCACTTTACATGTAACTTGGTTTAAATCACTAAAAATAATAAATATTGTGCCATGTTTTCTTTTGTTTTTATTATCAATCGGATGTTACTATGATATGCACAACCCAAAAAGTATGTGTATATACAATTAACTTATAATCAAATATCATACATTTGATTTTAATATACAAAGTGCTTAACTGCTAATATATTAAAATTAAAATTTGAAATGAGGTTTATATATGAGGTATAGATATAAAGATTACATAAATATTGATTTTTTAAGTTTGTTATTTAATGACTAGCGGCCGTGGTTATGTACCATGGTTTCGGAGATTACTTTCCGCATACAAACTCATAAACTTCGTATTATCTCGTCATAATTTAATAAAGATATTATTTTAAACTTAAAAGTTTTCAGTTAAATTAAGCTGTTCATAATCGATGCGTAATATTTTTAGTCAATCTGTTTTTCGTAATAGATAAAAATAAGTTATATGGTTTATCAACACGTGAGCATGCAACATCATATAATGAGCCATCGGAGAAACGTGGATTTATGGAGTACTTAAGTGTAGTGTTTATATACCACCCGTCACAAATTTACGGAACTTTTAATTTGCAAAAAAAATAATGTAGCTCATTAATCAAGATAAAAACAATGCATGATCGTATAAATTAACTTATTTTTTAAAGGAATCTAGTGAAGGGGAGAGTGTAACACTAACAAGAAGGAAATTTCATAGTTGAACCACGTAAACAGAGAAAGATTAATGGTAGAAAGGGGAAGAATGAGTACTTAAAGATAAGTTTACATTTGAATAAGGCTAGCCATCACGCGATAAACCTCTATATTTAACCAGTATCTTTAAGTAGGCCGGACTGGTGAGATTGAGTGGCATGCAGCACAAAGTAAAAAGAATATGTGTACTCCTATGGCAAAGTCGGGAGTTACCAAAGCTTGGTTCTGAATTCGGAAATGTGTTTATCAGCTTAATTAGGGATGGATATTAGCAGAAATTAGGTTACAACTACTTCGGTCGAGATTGTTACAAGTTATCTTGATGTCACAAACACGCATCTTGATCACACTGCAATACTTTTTGGCTACAATAGAGTGACGCCTCCTTAAGGTCTTTTGCTAACTAGATCTGCTCCTGCATTAACATCAGATCTAAACAATGCATGCCAATTTGTAGATGATCGTACCGAGAAGTAGACATAAAGCTGTAACTGTAACCGAGTCAGTCTATGACGTCGGCTGACTGTCACTACTCCCTATCATTTATTGATCTTATGATAGTTAAAATTAATGAATTTAAAAAATTTTCTTTGTCAAAAATAACATAGCTTATACTGCAATAAAATAATTTGTAACTTAACAATTTCATTTGCAAAGTGCACCAGATTTTTGCGATGCTCGTAAAAAATACCAGTCGTCGGAAAATTATGCCGTTGGTCGAAAACTTATAATCCAAGAAAGCATCGATTTTGTACTTAGTTACAAACATTTTGTAGGCGTCGTTGTCTATCAATTTACACTAAAGAAATCTTTTAAACTAACAATATCTTTTCATAGACTACATAGTAAAAGTATCCTATTCTAACATTTCTCGATCAACATTTGATATACGTGCGTACATGACGGCCTCACATTGTGATATTCGCTGCCGCATATGCAGAATTCCAAGAGCATTCGTTGTTCGTTATACTGGGGGCTACGAATAAACGGCCTGTCAATGCTGGCCACTGCCGCCTCCCAGCTCGTTCTAGTGTCGAGGAGACAAATACGACAACAACCTTCACGGAGTCGATAACTTCTGCCTACATCTCCGTGCTCTTGGGATCGACTATTACCTTACGGTAGTATTTACCAAGAGAAAATTACATCAGGGAGTGGAAACATAGTGATCAGAGACACACGATTCTATACATCAATTACACGCGCCGCACTGATTGGTCATAGTATTTTATTCTACACTAGCAAACTACCCTCGCTTCAGAAAAACTACGATTTACGCTTAGAAATAGCACCTGCATTGTTTTAGATTAATTTCTAACTTTTTTATTTATGGCCGGTTTGCAATGGAAGGAAATTTAAATTAATTTAAAGTTTAAAGTGATGCTTACTGCACTACAATTCGTAATTTTCAATTTCATGCCGTATTGGAACGGCCTATAATTCTGTTCCCAATACCATGCTGGCAGAAGGCTGCGGGTGTAGTAAGAGGCGACAGAAGACAGCCTGATCGGTGGTACGGTTTCTCGTAAGGATTATACTATCAATATTATTATTAAGTCGTTAATATTATTGCTGGTATTATTATCTTTTCGTGAAATCTGCCTGGCTAGCTACCACTCTCCTGCGTGAGTCAGCCGCCAAACGACTCGTCGTGTTCCGGCTGGGGGTTTGAGAGCCAGTACTTTCTTTCTTTCGTTTTCTTTCTCGGTCGACATCGCATTTGTTGGAAAATGTGGCTGCTCCTACATTATTTACAGGGATTTTTTATATATAATATAGGGAAACGACTTTTCGTTTCAGACATTTATTTCAAACTATATTCTATTTTCTTATTTTTCACACATCCGTCAGATTACATATTTTATTTATATACAACCTCCAACACGCACCCTTAATCTGGCAGATGTTTTAATAACCTAAGTTGAGCACACCTAAGTTAAATACAGAAATATTAAAATATTCTACTACGTCTACACATTACATAAAACAAAACATAAAATAAAACATAACATAACAGAGATTTACCATTACAACCTAAAATACATCACATATCAAAAATTAAGTAACACTAAATACATTACCTGCCCCCTTAATGGGTAATCTCGCTAAAGCTAGTTTTAATTTGGGGCCTGACAAAGATTTTGTTAGCATGTCCGCCACCATTTCGCTTGATGGAGCATACCGCACCTCAATCGCCTCATTCGATATCGCTTCGCGAACAAAGTGAAACCTAATATCAATATGTTTAGTCCTATTATGGTTCATCTTGTTTTTAGCTATGTGATGTGCAGACTGATTGTCGTTATAAATGACTACAGGTTTATCACAAGTATCATCTACTAAATACGACAACAAACTCCTTAAATAAATAGCTTCCTTAGAAGCTTGACTAAGACTTATATATACTGCTTCTGTTGAAGACAGAGCCACACATCTCTGCTTACGACTTTCCCACGATATTAAACTATCTCCTAATTTAAATATCATGCCAGTAAAGGATTTTCTATCATATGACCCACCCCAATTCGCATCAACATAGCCAAGTAAATCAAAATTTCCTGTTTTTGTAAAAGTAACAGCAAAATCAGATGTTCCCTTCAAATATCTAAGCACACGTTTCGCACTCTTGAAATGAATTTCTTCATAACAAGAATTGAATTGTGATAATACACTTACAGCGTACGCTATATCTGGGCGACTATTTTGTGCTAAATAGTTCAAACATCCTATTAAATTTTGATATGGCAACCTACAACCGGAATCCGAAGCTTTCTCTAATCTGAGACCAGCTTCCATCGGGGTATTGACTGGCTTGCAGTCTGTCATTTCAAATTCCTTTAAAACATTATTTATATATTGTTCCTGATCAATAAAAATAGTGTTTTTATCTCTCCTAAGTCGCATGCCTAATACGTGCCTAGCAAAATCCAAGTCCCTAACTTTAAATTTTTTGAGTAAACCAGTTTTTAATTTTACTTTTTCACTTTCATGGTTACTACTACAAAACACAAAAATATCGTCAACATAAATTACTACTACAATTCTATCCCTATCTGCTAACAGTTTTTGGTATAAACAGGGTTCTATCTTTGATTGTATGAAACCTAAACTTAACATTTCCTTATCAAGCTCTTGGAACCAAGCATTTGATGCTTGTTTAAGTCCATATAACGACCTCTGTAATTTGCATACCTTGGCCTCTTGTTTCTTGACGACAGCGCCCTCTGGTTGGAGCATATAGATGTCCTCCTTTAATTTTCCGTATAAAAAAGCAGTTGTGACATCCCACTGGTCAATCTGCCAATCATATTCTACAGCTAATGCGAACAACAGTCGCATGGTCGAGCTTCTTACTACAGGGGAATAAGTTTCATCGTAATCTATGCCACGTACCTGTGTAAATCCTTTTGCTACCAGTCTAGCTTTATACTTAGAGATCTTACCATCACTGTCTCGTTTAATCTTAAAAATCCATTTGCATTGAATCGGCTTCTTATCTGGAGGTAAATCAACCAACTTCCACGTTTGGTTCTCCTTCAGCGATTGTAATTCATCATTCATCGCTTTTCGCCATAACTCACAATCGGGTCTAGATAGAGCCTCTTTCATAGTAATCGGATTACCATCAATTGCCGCGAGAGCATTGACATACGTGCAGGTGTAATCGACGGGTTTGCGAGGACGCAAGTTGTATCTTTCTATAGTCGGTTCTGTACTTGATTCTCCAGATACAATCTCATTGTTTGATGTTTCTGCTTCCTGAAGTTCACTAGTTGAATGAACATCAGAAATAACATCCTGGATCACAGATTCAATTTGTTCTTCCTCTATTGACATAGGAACTACTGTGTTTTTCGTAACTTTCATACTGTCGTCCGGAAAAACATTCTCCAAAAATTTTACATTTCTTGCAACAGTTACCTTACTTGTTTGTGGGTGTATCAGTCGATAACCTTTCGTAATCTCACTATAGCCAATAAAAATCAAAGCCTCCGTCTTCGCATCAAGCTTTTGTCGTTTCTGCTTAGGTTTTAGAGCATAAGCTAAACATCCGAAGACTTTTGAATGGCTCAAGTCTACTTTCTGATTTGACCAAAGTTCTTGAGTTTTGTTGGACTTCGATTTTTCAAATAAACCACAGTATTAACTGCTTCAGCCCAAAATTTTTTGCTTAAATTTGCCTCAATAAGCAACGTTCTTGCTTTTTCAATTATCAATCTGTTCGCCCTCTCTGCCACGCCATTTTGTTCTGGCGTATAAGGTACTGTCTTTTGGTGCTTTATACCAAATGATTTCAAAAATTTATCAAAGGCATGGTTACAAAACTCTTTACCATTATCAGATCTTATGCATTTTATCAACTTACCAGTCTCTCTCTCTACTTCTGCTTTATATTCACAAAATTTATCGAAAGTTTGATTTTTATTTCTTAAAAAATAAACATGCGTCTTGCGAGTAAAATCATCGATAAATAAAAGCATATAAAAAGAACCAGCAAATGATGCCTCCTCCATTGGACCACAAAGATCTGTGTGAACAATCTCAAGAATTTGTTCAGCTCTTGTACCTTTATTTTTGAATGGACTTTTACATGTCTTACTGTTGATGCATGGAATACACGGCTCAATCTTTTGTTTCGTATTGAATTGTATACCAGTTACCATTTTTTTTAACATCAGCATATATTTTTGTCCTAAATGAGCTAATCTTTTATGCCATAAATTTGACAGAGGTTTATTTGACAATGCTACATTGACAAAATTAATATTCTCCTTTAATTTGAAAATGCCGTCAACTTCATTACATCTCGCAACTACTTTCATCATTTTTATTCTGAATAGTGCAACCTCTTTTATCAAAATTTACACTGTAATCATTTTTTACTAGATCACTCACCGATATCAAATTCATTGATAATCTAGGAACATGCAATACATTTTTCAAGATTAAATTAGATCTTCCGTTGATTTTTGGTATGGCATTTCCTTTGCCCTCAACTGATATTTCGTCACCATTAGCCACTTTAATTTTTAAATTATCATTAACTTTCCGATAATCATGTAACTTGTTTGCATTATAAGTCATATGACTAGAACAATCACTGTCTACATACCATGTGTTTTGATCCTTTTTATTCTGATCAGTAGTACTCATACAAACATCAGCATACAGTTTTGTACATTGTGATGCTTTATGTCCTGGCTTGTGGCATTTAAAACATTTCATCACTGACCTTCGAACAAACTTTTTCGGTACATTTGCATTTCGTTTTTTAGAAATAAGTGCTTGTTCATCAGCTTCTGTGCCAGCCCGTACATCCGCTTGTCTATTAGCTTCTTGCATTAACTTTGTTTTAATTTGCTCTAAGCTAATCTCCTTTCCACTATTGTCAATTGCCATTATCATTGAATTATATTCAACTGTTAACCCAGCAAGCAAGATGGAAATTAACCAGTCATCAGACACTTTCGCATCAATCGCAGCCAACTCTTGTGAAATGGATATCACTCCTGAAATATATTTTTCCATACTCGAAAATGTATCTAATTTACAGGACCATAATTTTCTTTGTAGTGAAATTCGTCTACCCCAGCCATTGTCTTCATATGCGCCGCACAGATTGTTCCATACTTCACGCGCCGTTTTGCCGTTATATACATGAGCAAAACACGATGGCTCTAACAATAGACATAAGGTGGTTCGTGCCTTCCTATCAGCTTCTTTCAGTGCTGGCGTAACCTCTTCAGATTCAACAGCCTCCCACCAGTTTTTGCACTCCAAGTAATTTTTAACTTGAAACTTCCAAATTGCAAAATCTGTCGCACCACTAAGCTTCTTTATTCCGCAAATGGAACCGGATGATTCAAAATCATCTGTCATCTTCGATAGATTTTCACGTTACCACTCAAATTTCACTATATCTTGTGTTTTTATATTTCAGCCCTTTTTTTATATTCCTGGGCCCATAACCTGTTGGAAAATGTGGCTGCTCCTACATTATTTACAGGGATTTTTTATATATAATATAAGGAAACGACTTTTCGTTTCAGACATTTATTTCAAACTATATTCTATTTTCTTATTTTTCACACATCCGTCAGATTACATATTTTATTTATATACAACCTCCAACAGCATTAGGGACACCCATGGTGTTACTTATGTCCACGGTCAACGGTGACCACTTACCATCAAAATATATTAAAATAATATAATATAATATTGAAATCACTTGCTCGTCTGCTCTTTTGTTGGTTATTCACATAAAAAAATTAGTGTAAACCATAACAAAATCGATTACACTCTTTCTGAGATTAGCGCGCACTAACGCACAGACAAACAGACAAAAAATCTAACACCTATGTATTTTTTTAGGTTCTATTGCGTTAATACATTCTCCTAAAATAGTTTTTCTCAAATATCCTTCATGTACAGAAAGGGATCAGTTAGAATTATATGTATATATTATTATGAATGACAGTACCTACCTGGGTTTTTTCGTATACAATCTTAGGTTAATAGAAATCAGGAGCTTCAAATCTTATAAAGTTACAGGGTAGTGACAAAATAGTAAAGAACAATATCTTTGGTGTTCGCGTTTACCATATTGTGTCATGATTTGATTATTTTATTTTTAGCTGTACTATTTCAGTAATTTAATAATATGAATCTAATAACAAGCAATGTTAACTGGAAAAAATTTATCCGGTTCATAAATTTAACCGGATGTTAATATTTTTCAAATTATAAAATCCTTTGTAATCGAAGAATGGGGCATGCTCAGTTCATTTCTCGTGGTGTCAAAGTGCAAAAATTGTGAAAGTTGTGAAAGTGCGGTAATAACCGTGTAAAAATAAATAGTGTGTGAAACATTACTTGATTTTTATTACGAATGTTAATAATGGTAATAAGTTATAGTCCTAACCCTTGGGATTCAACAATAAAATTTAATGACAGAAATCGCGGCGGTGAGGGTTCCCAAATAAAGTTTTATGTGAATACAACTCTAGGTTGTGCTGGTCTTATATATAAGAGCTTTACTTTGATTAAGATGTGAACCACTCGCCTATGTTTATTTAAAAAAATGCGCCAAATTACGTATTCTTAGATTACCAATTTGCTCGAACACAATGAATTTATTTTGTTTAATTGTAAGTGGTAAGGAAATTACAAACTTCTAATTTTAGTAATAAATAAATAACAATGATTGAATAAGGTTTTAAAAAACAAATAAAAAAAATATAATTCAGTCTTTATAATGATAAAAATTTTGTATTTGAAATTGGTATTTATAAACATCTTTTGTACGTCAAATCTTGAATTAATTATTTATGATTAATAGTATAATTATGTTAAGGTAAAAAAGTATTTGGTTATCGGTTTTTAATATTGTTACTAATCATACTTTTCTGTGAGTTCACAATAGAGTCGCACTTAAAATCAGCGCTAAGGCTTCGTTGAAAATCAAGCTAAAGCTGAACGTTAACTGTATAGAATTTGTGATACTGCTATTTTGTATCGTTAGACCGGGATTATGGACCTGCGATTTCTGCCAACACACACTAACGAACGCACTATTCCGTCTCAGCCTTGTTAGAGCTTACGAGAATAGAATACAGCAATAGAATTCCGTTGTGATTGTTTTGTTTAAAGCTGTTGAAAGCGTCAAAGCAATTTCATGGGCAACAAATAACAGTTTAATTACCCCGTATTTATAATTTCATGTGAATGAATAATATATAATTACACTCTCTAAGACTCGTATCAAGTGGGTAGTCATTCGCATCTTGTGTCATCTTCGGGCTATCTCCATATCGTAGTTTATTGACATCTGAGGGTAGTACAAATATTACTTGTTAACCACCGTCATTGTAATTTTAATAAATTATTCTCGTCTGGAACCTTCTCGCATTTGATTGCAAATACTTCACACATCATTTTTTTTATATAGTATTAAATTCATAGCTGACATTTTATTTTATATATGAATCCTACCCTAGTTTGTTTTAAATAAAATTTTCCTTGTTTCCTTCAGATTCCGATTAATATCGTGTTACTTAGGAAGTTCCAATTATCTGAAATCTAAATTTACTATCAAAAAAGAAAAACACTGATTAATCGTCTCTCTACTCAGTAACAGTTTCCTAATTTGTTGATGGTAATTAGATAATATTTATATATTATAACGCTACGTTATAATTGCAGAAATTACACTCAAACTCAATTTGCGACAAAGTGTTCTTTTGAAAATAGGTTACAAAGCCTGGTTTCCAAGTTTCCAAGTAATAAACGGCCAACAACAAAAGACAGATTTATCTTGAAAAAGTTTTACTGCAATATTAAAGAAACATTACCGTAGTGTTTGAGACCCTGTTAAGAACGGAAAGTACCGCCAAGATTCGTATTCAAATTTCAATTTCTTCTTCGATATTTCTATTCGAGCTTTAAACAGCTTGTTGCTTCAAATGAATAACAAAAGAAGTTACAAAAACTGCAATAATTTTGTTTTGGGAATTTAATTTCCGTCAGCGCTCGAAACAGGTAATATGAATCAAGTAAAATCGTTCTTGAATGGCGCGAATTTCAGTATAGATTCTGAACAGACCAAGATAGCAATTAAATCTATACAATGGAGAAACTTTTAACACAAAAGTTCGTAGCAATTTGAATCTAAGAATGTATTTTACTTTCTAGTAAACAAAATGTACATAATCATGAATGTGTTGAATGAAACTGGTAGTTTGGAAGCTCAATCAGTTGGCTCAAAAGTTATATTTAGGGTTATTATGGCACATGGAATGCGCCAAATGAGTTTCGACAAGTTTATGATTCATAATGGCTTCCGCGTAAACATCAAAAGCCCCTTATTCAAAAAGTTTACAAAGTAACAAAAGAATTCACAAAATTAAATTCATCATGAAAAGCGTGTTCGTGTAATTGTATTGACAGATTTATGGCTCACAACACAATTAATAGTAATTGCTGTCACTATAATGAAAGATATGATTAGGAATTTTTCATCATGAACTTATGATTCTGATAAAAGTTTTAGGTCATAGTCATAGTGAATTTATCAAATCTATGGTAGGACTTATAACGCAACACAACGTAACACAATATAAGAACTTATTAAAATTCAAAGTAAAATTAGTAGACTTCACAGACTCTAGACTGGAGAACTGTCAGTGATGAAGCTTTCTTCACAATGTTTTTTTAGCTAAGTGATAATTCATTTCTAATACAAACATAACTTTGGTAAATAAGAAGTAGCAAATTCATATTTTTTGCATTTGATGATTACAATGTACTTTTTATTATTATAAATTAAAGTAAATTTGTTACTCCATTGCAGAGGTTTGCATTCAGCTGCGAGTTAACTTTAGCTTTTGAAGTGTCGATCAAAGCATTGGACGGAGTCAAAGCTCGTTCGCGGCCCGAAGTTTCCCTATTTGCATCACTTGGAGCGCGGAAAGGCTTAAAGAGGCGCCGTGATTAGGTTCTGCAGTCTCTGTGTTCGGTTCATTTAGACGACGTACCTTTATTTTACGCCTTTGCTTTCGTAACATAAAGTTTAAGTTAGATTTTCTTTATACAGAAATTTTGCGGTGCATATACTATTACTAGGAAATCATTTTGGAAGTGGAAATTTCTATTGTATAGAAATATAGTCTACAATTACTTCAAAATGAGATCTTGGTCATGAAATACGTTGTTCTAATTTTTTTTATAACATAAAATAAGTTAATGCTTGACAAAAATCCCACCTGATGGTAAGTGGTGATGAAGTCTAAGGTGGTGAACAACATTTTAAATATTTAATAATATGCAAAATCTGTACATAAACAAAAAAAAAATTGTCTACATTAGTTTACTGAAATGGTTTAAATTATGTTTGTATTATAATAATAACTCTACCAAATTAAATAATTTTCGATTGACAAAATAAAACAATTGAGACTACTCTTGATCATAGAGGAACACTCATCTCAAAATCGCGTCACCGAAACATAAATGTGCATGTGTGTGAAAAATACACTGATGTGCGTGACTTTTAGTGATATCAAAATCACGTCCATGCATTATCGACATGTATGTCGACTATTCCATCACAGGTTTTTTTTGCTATATTTAATTCGTTCTCTTAATTCTTATTACATGTTAAATTAATAACACCATGCTAATCCTAGAAATCTAATCTTTACTTCGCTTCTTCTAAACTTAACCTTATTTGACAGGATAAAACAAAACGCGATTACACGGTACTAAAGAAAACAATAACAATTCTTTGACGTAAATCGATATAACTTATTTCCCTCAGAAAGAAAATAATCAACAAATTTTGGAGGTATAGATTCTTCATTAATATGTTAGTGATTTTGTAGATAGTTGCCTTTAAAATGTCTACTGTAAACTTTGTAAGGAACCCTACCTATCTGGTTTAACATTCGAATCCATTTTTCTTTTTGAACTGCATTTACAGGAAACCTTGAAGAAGTAAAATTTGTCAATTAATATAAAATCACATTAACCGTTTATTGTCATATCATAATAATAACAAATATAAAATTCGGCAAATTTTATCAATTTAAGGAGTTAATACTATTCAAAAGCCAAAGATGCACCTATATATCAGTCTATCTACTTTCTGTTCAATGTGTTTACAACCGAAACTAGAAAGGTAAAATATGAACAAATCTAAATAAAACAAAAAATATTTATTTATACCTATTTAAAAATTGTCCACTTATCGATAGATTTTGTGCAAGTCCTACACGAAACAGTATCATTTTCACGTACACATTACCTTTTTATCTTACACATAATTATGAAAAATAAATTATTTTTCATAAAATGGAGTATTTACTGCATATTATTAATCTAAATTTATATAATTTAAAGAGTAACGTCTATGTAAATAAGCATCGTGAAAATAGTATTGCACTATCAGTACTTCCCTGTGTATTGCCTCTTTGTATGGGCTATTGTTATAAGTAACCCTACAATTTAATACTGAACACGACATCATTAGGTTTACTATTTTTAGTCTGATAAAATATAGAAAGATTGAAATGAAACTCATAAAATAACAAATAGCAATTTTTTCACAGGAGAGTAATGGAGAGTAAATAGTTTGAAAACAGTCGTACGGTAAATTTTCTTGCATCTCTTTCTCGGAAGTAGGATTTTCCGTAAAGCTCCAAATCTCATTTGCACACTGTGTTCTTCTATTACGTAACTCTATGCTCTTGACAGTACGCTCCGGTTAGTATCAGTGTTGAGTGATTTCTAGGCTAGATGAGAAAAGTAAATATTTACTGTCAGCTTAAATCGGATGCCGCTTCTGTCTCTACGGTATACTAAAACCTAACAACTGACAGGTAAAAACAGTATAATTATCTACTCAGATGGATTGTGATAGGTTAATACAAAAATTCCGTTCCACATTTCACAATTAGGTTGTCCTAATAAGTAAATAGCAGAATAGGTGTGATTTTAATAAGTCGTAAAAGACTAATTTATGACGTCTTGTATAATCATGTCGGCATCACCGTGCGTGCTGCACATTAACTGTATGCTTCTTTACTGCTTATTGCATATCGATAAAAATCCAATAATATCTGACCGTTTCTATAGCAAACCGGTCAATACCAAACATTTTGTCAAACTTAGGGTTTTCCCAATGGCGACTTATACTGTTGTATACCTACTAGAAATGGCTGGATTTCTTTATTCTGAAGGAATCGTTACAATCGCTTCTATTATTGTGTCACACATTGTAAAATTATAAAGTACCTTGTTGAAGGTAAATTATGTGTGACATAATACTGTTTTTATAATCATAAACCTGTAAGTGTTGACTCCGAAAAAAAAAATTCGGGCTCGATTTCTGATCAGGGCGGATAAATGTTTCATCTCGGTTTTTAGCTGATCGTAATTTCTATAATTTTTAATTGTATTATTTTTAAATGTCACAAGACGCTAATGATACTACTTTAAAGTTTACAGTGTCTGTAATCATTTATTTACTTAAAGTAAGCAAAAGTTTTTCTTATTTAAAAATATCATTATTTTATCAATACTAATATTATAAAGAGGAAACCTTTGTATTTTTGTATGTTTGTAACAAATAAACTCAAAAACTACTGAACCGATTTTAAAAATTCTTTCCCCATTAAAATGCTACATTATGCCTGAGTATCAAAGATTATTACTAGAAAAATAAGGGATTCTTTTTCAAACTTCAGTAACGTGAACTTTGTTCATTGTCATGGTGTAAAAAAATTTGCTTAAAATTTTCTTTCATCGCATACGCTGCGGAAACTATTGATGGTAGAACAAAAAAATGTTCTACAATATTGGAGAACATATCGATATCCTACAAATAACTTCGCAATTCTATATGTTCAACTATTGCAGTTATATCACTAAAACCACTTTATACATTTTAAAAGCTGACCAAAATCAGACCATGATAACCATACCTTAGTATTAATCCTTATCCAAATAAATAATTTCATATTTAAAACTGTTTCAATACCTATGTATAACTTTTTGAATTATTTAAATTGGGCATTCCGTTCAGAAGATTTTACGAATTTATGAAAATAAACACCGCCGCCGCCCTGCGCAATGACCAGTGTGGCCCCACGCTAAGCAGCCGTGGCGTAGGCCGGCGGACAAGGCGACGAGGGAGCGGGCACGAGATGCGGGGCGGGCACATCTATGAAATAAGTAGTCACACGGTCGACTTCTTACGCAGTGGACATATGCAACATTAAATATTTTGACTATTTTCATAGCATATGTATATGTTATAAAGAAAAAAATACACACCTATGCGCTTTATAAACATAAAATTATAAATATATCTTACAATGTTTAAAAATAAAAGTAGACCCGTGTGATACCGGTGCGGGTCGCTAGTACTTTATATTTCTATACTTTTGAGTATAGATGTCTTTGCGCAGGGAACATTACTTAGAAAAAATCTAAAAACACGTTGGAGATTCTTAGCAGCTATTTTATTTTACACTATCTATGAATAGGCCCTAATCCTGGTAATTCTTGTAAAACTGTGATAAAGCAATTTGTCATAGGTGTTTTGAAATTGGTTTGGAAAATTATTTCTGATATTTTCTAAATTACAACTTGAACAACAAAACCACGCCTGAAGCAATTGTAGGTCATTTGTATAAAGCGTTTATAAATCTCACGTTTTTCCTTTTCATTCTTTATATATCATTTTCTTTGAACTAATATTTCATATTTCCTGGAATAGCTACCCAAAAGTATTTGAAACATTTTACTTAGCCATTAACGGAACTTCCATCGTAACTTTTATAGTTTATTACTTGGATTGACACATATTTGCCGATCGGAAAACTATCATAAACATAACATGAAGCATAAAATAAGTCCATCAATATCTTGAACAGTTCAGTGGTTAATTCAAGAAGTCACAACAGGCAGAAAAACTAGTGAGAGGGACAAAAGTTCAAACGAAACATACATACTTTACCTATGTCCATCGATAAAAGCGATAATTTTTTTCAGAGAGCATTTAATTTTTTATTTACAATTTTATTTTTTGTACAGATACAGATCATATGATCTGAAACATAATATCTCAGATTGAACCAGGATACAAAGATTCATTTATCGTTTACAATTAAGACGGTAGCCACACCACTGGCAACTATCCAAAGAGAAAAAAGAGCTATTGAAGCAAAACTTCTATAAACAGTATAAAACAAAGTGGCTATTTATATCTCTTTCTGCATGTATCTTTTGATGTGGTTTTTTCTATTATTTATATTATTTATGCTGAATTATTGTTATATATGTGCAATGTATTTATATTTCAAAATATGTTATGTCCACAAAAGCTGACGCGTATGCCTACATAAATATTAATTATAAATAAATGTACATAGGATCTTGTGAAAATATTAAATTTTCATATCACATACAGGTTTATATATGTATTAATAGGATAATTAGTATTCATTGGTCTGGTAACACTGTTGTGCGATATATACATCAATACGAATAATTATTAGTTATAAGTATTGTATTTGTTAATAACTTTATTATAATGCCTATAATATATAAGTATGTATATGAACTCAATAGGTTAATTCGGTGAGAAGTGACATGATTACCAACAGACGCATCAACGTTTAAATCTATACATGTTATATAAAAATATGTTTCATCCGAGTCTAAAGTAGATCAACAGAGCATCACGATGCCATTTTACACTAACTATATACAAGGATTACTCAATGGGTAGGGGCAGTTGCTCAGAAAATCTGCATTTTATCAGATTATGATGCTCAAACCCAAGAATTTTACTAAACGCTTCATAATTGTCTCTTCTCTGAAATATTTGTTTAACAGTATGTTTATTCGGAAATTATTATCTACACCGCTTAAAAACTTTAGAGTTGTATGACATAATGTAATTTGAAATATTGGGCGAACCCGTAGCCAAGCCTGTATTGACCCTGTCTGCCGGGCGAAGGGTTCCGGTATCGACTCCCAGCCGACTTGGTCGATACACATGTTGAAGCCCTAGTGCGGAGGAGGAAGTGTGTGAACGTTTATTTATTATTTATTAAACATTTACTTGAAATTCACAACACTACATAATCAACAGTTCCCTAGGCACTTCACGCGATAAAGTTACGAAATTTTAGCTTCATAAAAAAAAAACAAGAAAATTCAATTCAACAAATATCTTATTGCTTAATCTGGACAAATATATAGACAAACACACAGATATTAATAAAAATAAATCATATTACGAAGAGATACAATTTTAATTATTAAATTTATATATTTAATATATGTAACGTATATTCACGCTTAACGTCAACGATAATAGTTATCCACAGTTTATCTGGAAATTTTTTATTTGTTTTCAGCATTCATACGAAACGCAATACCCTTATTTCATAACTGGATATCGTTTCATAACATGAATCGAGTTCGAGAGCAGCGGCAAGTAAATTGAAAGTTGAAGCGTGTTCGTTTTTTTCGTGTGTAAATTGCGATTTAAATGGATTGTCCAAATTAATGGATGAGTGATGGATGTAGCTACTCTTGCTCACTCTATTTCACTTCGTTGCAGTAGACAGCACTAACGATTCGCCATCGATCCTGAACGTGCGACCATCCCGCATCGGACTAACCTAAATATATTGCTACATTCCAACGTTATGTTTTGTTGTGGATCGGCGTGTAGCGTCCAGATACAATATTAAAACAGTATCGAATGAAAACTAAAAGGAAAATTAAGCCCAGCATGTCGTCGGTAGAGCAAATTGCTGAAATAATGACTTTTGTGTGCCCTATGTTATATATTGTGTTATTTTTAAGGCTTTTGAAGCTGGCTACTTGCAGTTTCCATGTAACATTTTTCTTAGAAAGACAATTTTATATTAGTAAATTTAAATTACTAAATCACAAGTAAAAGGTTAATCAATCACTAAGTCGGTGACGTTTGGATATACTACTTAAATTTAGTGTCCAAGCCAAACTCCTCCTCGCGGTACACTCTTCTGAGCGTCGTGACTATTCAGAACGATCTCGCCCTAATAGGACCTTCGATGAGGTCGCTGTGTTCTGTACCGTCCAGTTTAATCCTCACGGTACTAATGAATGGTGGTAGGGTCTTTATGTACCTGGTTACCTACCACCCTATTTTGAGAATCAATCGTGGTATATTTCGGTGACGGAGTTATGGGCCAGTACGAAAAGACGATGCCTTTAGATGGACACAGATGTCCATAGATGGTGGTTAACACTTAATACTATTATTAGAAATATTAGAAATTGATATGAAATTTTGTATATATGTATGTGGTAGCATTGGAACACTAAACAAAAAAAAATACTAACATTAAACACAATGTTCCCGCGTTGGTAAACCAACAAACTTATTTGTTTCTACTCAAGATGGCAAAACCAAAAATTTATAATAACAAAAATCATAAACAATAAAAAAGTATTTTATTTACGTATAAATGGTAGATTTTTTAGGTGATGCGAAGCACACCTGGCACCAATTAGTGTATATAATAAAATTAAGCTCAGTATGAAAGATTGATATACATATGTATTTAATATCAAACATGTCGTTTGAGTCTACGCATTATCTATTAAATCGATTAAAATAATTATGTTGTACTATTTATTTGTTGAAATAGTTTAGTATATATTATTAAGCAAATTATTTCTAACATAGAAATTCTTCGTGTTAATCGTAAAGCCGAACGTACTAACGCATTTCTGTTAATTACGTGGTTAATTAAAGACCCATTGTGTAAACGCTGGTACGTAGTTTAGCTAAGGTTTAATTTTGTAATCATTTACATTGTCAGTCATGACGGTAATAATGGCAAGATTAGATGGCACATAGATTTAGGTGCAATTAAGCTACAACTTAATGGGACAACGTTATAGAAACGGCCATGCAATCCATCAGGCGTAAGCGAGCCCGGACGGACCACTTAGCCACTGTCCGCCAACTTCGGAACCTGGCGTCCGCCAACATCCGCTCCACTATGGCAACATGGACGCTATTTTTGAGCATTGTTTTGGTACAAAAGGGCTTTTCAAGAGTTCCGTGAATGCGACGTGTAAACTGAACCCTGAATATGTATAGTATGTATAATTTTTACTATACATAACCAAAAATTTTAAAATTAAATTATTATAGCTTGATTTAGAGTAGCCCCTTCTTCGGTAACTCAGCCTCGTAAGTACGTCCTTGCATATTTACGTTATCTACGAATACTCAAGTAAGCTTAGACGAACGAGTATAGAAACATAAATCATTCATTGATGCCACCTTATACTTTGCTTTTATTTTTTACGTTTTAGTCTGTAATTATTTTAACTTATTTCTTTATGCAAGTACATTTATTTTTATTAGCCGAAGATTCCCTGTGTTGCGGGTGGCATGGTTATACAAAAATATAACATCACAAACACCCATGACCCGAGAACGAACATTTATTATTATTATTATTAACATTATATACTGTTTTCCTTATTCATAATTTATTTCGTGGTTGTGACGGAAAGTATGTGTTTGATCTCGGTTATTTTTAACTGTAGTATTGGGAATAAGTTATGTGGGCGAAAAGCAAATGTCAGGGTTGAGGATTTTAAATATCTATATTTATATTATATTCTAAAGTTAGTTTAGCAACCGGTTTGCAACTTTGTTTTAGATATTTTGTTATGAGCATAAATCGTTGAATCAAAAAAAAATATTTTAACCGAGTCTTTTCATTATGCTACATCTCAAATGGTGGTGTTAATTAGTTTCGATTGCTTGAACCTTTCTTGTCCGATGTTTTGCTGGTTCAATCTATTAATAATAGACGTTTGCCACGTGACCCTGGCGTCCACAATGACACCCATTAATAAAAATAAACTACGGCTTCCGTTTTAATTTCATATTCGACTAATTGTACTTATGAGAAGGCGAACAGATAGTTATCAATTTTTCTTTTATGCGACATTTCTATGTTTCTTTCCTCTTGTAATATTTTAGAACTCATATCACATATAGATGCACTCCTAACAATCTAATTGCGTAAAACCTTCTTGGTTGAAGTCTGTTTAAGTTTAGAGCGTTCTCACAGAGATAACGAGACTTTTGTTATACCTACATGGTATAACTATTCTATGTCAGAAATAAATATAGTTTGATAGGTCTCATAACATCTAATTTTGTTAAGTAATAGACAATTATTTTAATTTAAGTATTAACTCACAAAATAAAACAATCTCTAACTTCGGAATTACGGCTGAGATCGGATGAATTCAAATACAGAAAAGTACAAACACTCGCCGTAAAATGGAATAGGAATATTATCCTAAATACGAGCAACGGGATGGTTCACCCTATGGGAAAAATGTTCAATTTTAACAGATTAACTCGGTCGGGGCTTCAGCTTCATAAAAATAAATTCCAATATTCTGCTCGTTGCTCACATAATTCTCCGAAGAAACGGCTTTCACTGGAAACTTTGAGATGGACGATTGGAGAATAAAAAATGTATTTTTACTGGGTGAAATTAAGCTTTTATTTGGGAATTTACGAGGTGCAGTTATATCGCTTCGCTTTAATGGCAGTTTAATGGTATACGTCTACTAAAGTGGGTTCTAAAGTGACGTTCATTTTAATGAATAAGTGTAAAGAAATATGAGGACATAAAAATTGAATTGGCCACGAACTGACCTGGTTTTCACGCCCCGCGATATGTGTTTAAATTTAATGCTGTACATGCTAACAAAAATGAGCTTCTAGCTTTTCAAGTAAATCCTGCATGAGCCATATTTTTATTGAATTTCTGCCAACTGTTTTGGTGTTAAAACAAAACTCTTTTTGTCGATTAGTCTTTCAACTACTTTGAATCTCCGCTCATTTTAGAGACATATCCACCTTTATTTCTATTGCTATTGTGATATAATTTATTATACACTAGCGGCCCGCCCGGCTTCGCACTAGTGCAATTTACTATACGAAAATGAGAAGTGTGCTTAACATTATAAATTTGTTTCTTGAGATTTTCATACAAAAATACCATAAATATTTTCAACTTTTCCGGAAGGTTTTTCAAGATTTTTAATTCAAACATACATTGTCCTGACAATTACGAATATACAACAAACAACAATATGCAAAGTCGAGCCATTCTCAATTGTTGATCTTTCATACATGCGGCAATTGATTTTTATTTTTATAGATAGTTTTCTGTCTCAGAAAGAAAAACAGAGATTTTTTTTACCATACATCTTATGTTCATCCGGAATAGAGTGCCTTTTAAATGGCGAAATAATTTTTCAAATAATTGCCGTGGTTCCGTCGCTCCGTATTACATACATAAAGTCATAAAATTCTCACTCCTTCTTAATTATTTTATGATAGCTGGAAAGAAATTTGATAAAAGAGATATTGCGTAACGGAGTTGTGACGAAAATTTGTAAAAACTATCAGAGTTATAAGCAATCGCAAACTTGTTTAGAGATATTTTTATATATATTACACAATTTTTTTAATTTTACAGAGTTCCATGGTACAACATTTTGATATATCTCGGTGAAAACTAGTCAGAGTTTGCAATGAAAACGCCCATAATTCAATTTTTTACGAAACATTGACTTTTTTTTTTCTGTAAATATAAATTTTTTTCGACTGATTTTCCGTGTCGTCGATAGTTGTTTCGACCGCGACTTAATTGTTGCCCCTTTTTAGTTCTTTTATTGTGTTGGCAATAACTAAGTATCCGAACTATCGTGATTTGAGCTGGTGGATACCTCACGGTGTCAACGAAGCCAGCTAGCGTTGACCCGGTGCGCTTCTTAGTCCTCTCGGAGTGAGAGAGACCGGCTAACCTGATCCTACTGTATTGGGCCTTTCCCACGGTGAAGGTTAGTGGCTATTTTCCGCTAGGGATAGTCACTGTTCTCGTTCTGTTTTCGTTTCGTTTTCGTTTCCTCTCTCCTTTCGCTGCCATCGACAGGGAGGTTCCTGCAGGATGAACCCGTAATCTCAACAGTTAGTGGCATCCTTAAGATGACACACAATCTCCCCATCCGACAACATCTTCAGTGTTAACTTCTATTAACTAGCACCCTTCTTTCCCTAAAGAAGGGTCGCATCTGATGGAGGCTTAGAGGCCACACGGCCAAAGCCATTTCAGGTGGTGTTTAGTGGGTAGGCACTAGTTGTGTCCCACATAACCAGCATAGTCGGCTACGCTGGTATGCATGAGCTCTCGCCATCCTCCTCCTGTAAGAGGGAAAAAAAAGGCAACGGGTCTTTCGATCGACGACTATAGCTCGATGCAGACGCTATGTCGTGATAATATTGAAAGTTTTGTTTCAATTCAATTGTAAGTTGTTAGTAGTGAAAATAGTATAAAAGTTATTAGAAGAAGAATTTGTTGTTATTATGTAGGTACCCTATTCTGCCTAGATATACATATATCACTCCAGAAGAAAAATAAGTACGTTCTAAAGGAAATTCAAACTTTAACTCATACAAGTAATGTTGTATACATGTACCATGTCAGTCAGCGCCTAAATGCTTCATTGTTTGCCAACAGTGATGGTGACGTTTTTATTGCAAAAATATACTCTCTGTTTTTTCTTTATGATTTCTTTTGGATTAATAGCTTTTATGTTTTTTCTGTCGGGTTTACGAACTTCAATAACTTGTAATGAGATTCATGAACATTCTAAGAATTCAAATCTTGAAAAGAGCACGAAAAACAATTATTTTCTATGAACATGGAAAATAGTCGTTTTTCAATTAATTCAGCCGGAATTTGAGAAAATGTTTTTTAACACAACTATCAAAACAAATCAAAACGCGCAATAGTACCTTTGATATTGAGTAGTAAGATGGACATACTTCTTACCAGCATAGTGAACAGCATAAGTCTTTCACGCCATTTTTTCTAAATATTTTTTCCATCTACGTCCACACAGCTGCGTAACTGCTCAATCAATGTCGATCTTAAGGGCCATTGTGACAAGTTTCCGTTTATCATCTAGTGGACTTGTAGTGAAGATGGATAGTTGTAAATAGGGGCAATAAATATGTAATTATTACTGTGACTGTTCCTTGTGTCGCATTATAGTTTGCTTAGCTTGGGAAACGGAGAGAGTTCAGGCACTGTAAATATTCGTACTGTATTAATACTGAAGTATTATTGAAAAAAAATATATATATTCATAGCAGACCGGGACTAAATAAATAAAAATAAGTGCTTCATTAAGATCACGAGTATTTTAAATGGTGAAATTTATGAATTACGAAATGGCAAATATAAGACGAAACAGAATTGACTATTCAAACGGGCAGAGTTTCCCCTTAACACTTTCACCTCAAATATATGTGTCTCCAGACTTTTTTTTTTGCGCCCAGAAGATGGAAAATGGGCTACCCTCCGGAAAAGCGCGGGAGGGGGGTGGTGAATGCTCATAGCATACCAACGCAGCCGGCTGCGCTGGTTATGTGGGACTCCCGAGAAACCTAGGGGCCTACCCACTAAACACCACCTGAGTTGGCTTTGGCCTTGTGGCCTCTAAGCCTTCATCTGAAGCGACCCATCCTTAGAGAAGGAAAGGGTGCTAGCGGCACTCCCGAGGGAGCATACGCTTGTTGTAACACTGAAGGTGTTGTCGAATGGAGAGACTATGTTGCATCTTAAGGATGCTACTAACTGTTAACATTTGAGTTTTTAACTATGGCTGCCAGGCGGCAGTCCAAGTCAGAAGATATCTTGTCAGGGGGATCTGTGAGGGCGTTTCTTGGCCTCCGGATTTGGTGACCTGTGAGATTAGGGGCGGTGTAATCCGCTGCCTGTCTGATTAGTGGATTCGAGTGTTCCTCTGAGGATCTGAAAAATGCAGTGCAATATTCTTTAAAAGATTTCTGGATTGTCGGGAGTTGTAGATCGAAGTGCAGGTCGGCGTTCCTCACGCACCAGTGAGCGTTGGTTGCGATCCTGCAAAAAAGGTTTTGGACAATCTGGATGGGATAGAGGACTCGGGGATCGGCGTGTGCGAAGACAGGGGCGGCGTATGACATCACCGGCCGTATGCAAACCTTGTAGAGCGTTCGCTTGCTTCTGAGGGACATCTTACTGTGCCTCCCCAACAGACTGTTGAGTCGGCTCATATAGAATCTGGCGCAGTTGGTGACTTTACGAACGTGTGGTCTGAAGGTAAGTCTGGAGTCGAGAGTTACTCCTAGGTATTTGGTAGTGGTTTTCCACGGAACAGGGGTGCCTAGCAAACGGATGTTTGAGGCGTCTTGTCTATGTCTGGTCTTGTAGTGAAAACATACCGCGGAGCTTTTCTCCGCGTTGACTTCGATTCGCCATTTGGTGAACCATTTTCCTAGCTCATTAACTGAGTGTTTGAGTCTGAAGAGGACTGAATCTAATTTCTGCGATTGATAATAGAGGGCGGTGTCATCTGCGAATAGTGAGACTTGTACGCCGTTTTTGGGGATAGGTATGTCGTTCATATACGTTAAAAATAACAGGGGTGCGAGTACCGAGCCCTATGGAACCCCAGCCGCTAGCGGGCGTGGGGAGGAAAGTACTCCTTCGTGTCTGAAACGAAAGGAGCGGTTTGGAGATAGGAAGCGACTAATCGAACAACGCGATCTGGCAGACCTAGGTAATGGAGTTTATAGAGGAGTCCTCCGTGCCAAACTTTGTCGAAAGCTTTGGCAACGTCGAAGAAAACCGCGACTGTGCGTTTACGTTTAGGATAAAAACCACCACTATGCGATGGATTTGCTGAGGACACGAATGCTTGGCACGAAAGCCGAACTGCTGTGGAATGATTAATGGTTGACCGCCTACTGGGAAGAGAAGGTTCATTAGTCTGGATTGAATGACGCGTTCGAATACTTTCCCCATAGCCTTGAGGAAACTGATGGGGTGGTGGTTTGAGGGAATATTAAGTGGTTTACCGGGTTTGGGAATTCCTTTTACGATTGCTTCCTTCCAAGCGGTTGGAAAGGAGCAGTGATGCAAGCAGGCATTAAAAATGAGAACTAAAATAGAAAGAATCTGCTCGGGGAAATGTTTTAGCGTGACTTTAGAGATGCGTCTCCAGACGAGCGCTCATCGTCTTATATAGGTGTTTGACGGTGACTGTCCGCCATCCCTTCCTCTTAACGGATGTGACGTCACTTTGCTGCTAACAATATATTTATCAGTACTTAATATAAGTTTGATAGTTTATTTGTTTGGAAACTGTGCAAATTTTTTATGTTAATAGTCGACGAAGGAGCAGACGAGCCACCTGATGGTTAGTGGTCACTGTAGTGCACGGACATTGGTAACACCAAAGACATCAGACATGCTTTGTTGGCCCAGAAATAAGAAGAAAGAATGTATATCTAATACCGGTAATACTAGTAGTAATTTGACAATAATTTAGTTTTTTTTTTTAATGAAAAGTAATATTTTTGATTTAGCCTTCATACACACAACACAGAGTAATAAAAAGGAACAATTGAAATCCGTCACATAAAATTCACAACTCGCAACTCATTCACTCGATCTGACATTTAAAAATTTATTAGTGATTTAATTAATGTTATTTATTTTTAAATTTATATCTACTCTGTACGAGTGTTTACCACATATTATCATGTGTTAGAGATTGACAACAAAGTTTATATACTGGTTATTAAAATATAACGGGGTCGAATTTGTATATAAACAATTTTTTGGAAGTTTCATCCTAGGTGGAGTTTGTTATCGATGTAGAGGTCAAAAGATGCTTTTAGGATACTTAACAATCTGCCTGTTTGTGAGCATGTAATACATTAAAACCAATAAACAGATTTAGGTGATAACCATGATGATGATAATAATAAACCATTTTGGTATATTATATTATTCTAGAAGACTTAGTATCCCGGGTAATAGATCCTATTCCCGCGAGATAGGAAATAAAAGTTAATACGGACATTCTATTCAGAGAGCAGTAAACAAAATTTTTATTTACTGCTTGACTGTAGCTATTATAATAAATAAATAAGTTATTAATTCGTGGAACTAGAAAAACCTATTTCTATAACAATACTAGCGAAGCGACTGCGGGTGACTAGTCGTAATATAAAATACTAACATATTATATTGTATCGTATCGAATATATGCGATAATACATGTTCGTGTACGACATTAGTTGTATTACGTGGTGAAATATATTATTATGACAAAATAAATTATTATGTCCCGGATAATTTTTAGAATTGTACACTGCGATAGCTTTAAACGCCCTTCCTCTGATACTGTGTAATAGAGTCAGGGAAGGGAAGGAGAGTTCTATAATCGCATTGCAATGAATGCGTATTAACTTGACATCCACAGTACTAATTCAAAATAAAGAACTCCTTCGTAAATGACACAAAAAAGAGATTTGACGATAATTTTACTCGAATCATTTTATACGTAATTATAATGTGACTCCACTACTATTAATAACTCCCAATCTCTTTTACCTATTGTGGAGTTTGTTTCGGAGTCTGGCTGATCGCTTATATAGGCTTTAGGTACTCCGGCCCTTCGTTATTTATGTTCCTGCAGAAAATGCACATCACACCCGAAAAGTTTTCAAAGGCGGTATATCGATTTTTCAAATAGTTTTACTGATCCCATATATTTCCCCATCCGATAATCCACACCTTACAAAAACACAAATTTCTGAACATGATTACATACACTATGATTGGATGATAAGACCTCAGAGGATCAAGCTGCGGTAGTAACAACTTTGATGATGATATGTAACCAATGTTGATGCAGCAGACCCATATCTTACAAGAGGATTGGTTTTTTATTTGAAATTATTAAGATCCCTATCAAAATTGCCTAGATATTGTAACATCATATTTTCACAATTCCAGTAAAATGCATCCAAAACGGTGCCCCATAAAATCTTATCTTCCATGAAAGTCCCATTAAAATCGATTTATCCGTTTCGAATATTAGCCTCGAAAAATAAAACGACATACAGACAGACAAAAGTTAAAAAAAGGCGTTGTATCGCATTACTATTATTAAAATTGCAGTAAAAAAAATATTAGAGACATACTTAATGCATCAATAGTAATAAACGAGTTAACTCTATAACAAACTGCTTTGCTGCATTTCCTCGTATATTGCATAATTAAACTCCATCTTATGGTCATAAGCTCCTAAGTTTAAGTGCAATTATATTTATTACGCCGTCCTAAGCACTACTTAGTATTTTTAATCATAAAATAGGGGTTTTACAGTTTGAACAGCCAGAGTTAATCTTACACAAGTGGCGGCTCTAACTCTCTACTCTCTCCGAATACTTCAATGAGAAAACTTTAAGATTACAAGGGGTTTTAAGTCCTAAGGTTACGTAAAGTGTAGAAGGAAACTTCAAACGATCTTATTCAATACAGATTTGGAATTGATAAGCTTCATTTTTAGATGTAAAATCTTCAGCATATTTTCTTTTCAAGTGGATTTAATGTACTGATTTATTTAAAAATCACTTAACTTATTTATTTTCCTTTTTTGTGGGTATTCATTAAAGATGTACATTATAATATAATAATAATAATAATAATAATAATAATAATAATATATAAAAGTACAAGAATTATTCAGTGTATAGATTCGGTGTCTTATTTTGATCACTAGCATAGATTCGAAATATTCCCAGTAGTTTATTTAAAACATTTTTATGAAAGTCTCTTTTGTCACAGTACTAGTTACTGTACAGACTAACAAGCCGGAGAATTCCGACAGCTCTCACCTCGAGTGGACAAGGTCGCGAAGGTAAAGCAGCTTTTGTACGCATTTAGCTTTATTTCAATACCGAAAAGGGGCAGAGGAGATCGAATAGAATGTTTGCAATTCTTAACACGTTTTCTGCTTATCCCCTTGTGACCGTCGGTACGACCGTTGAGTAGGTTCAGCCAAGTTAAATAAAGTTTGTAAAATGTATGTAGAGACCTGAACATAGATTGCTTAAGTAAATCATTGACATTCGGGTTCAATCATCAGGTCACGAACCATGGAGAAACCCTAAATTAAATGAATCCAAAGTCAACGATCGGTAGCGCCGTGTCTGGTACAATATCGGGGCTCGAAGTGTCTATAAACATACACATAATTTGGTGCTAAAAGTCCTATTAATATGTCTGTTATTAACTTATTATAAATATTAATATTATACTGAGGAAACCAATTTACAAACGGCAATATGTACCATCATTTCTAAAATCAGAGTTTAAGCCGCAGATATATAGCAGTGTTCAGTTTGTATCTACACCAACTATCTAACTATCAACACGACTAGATTCGTAAGAAGAATACAATTTCTGTGCATACCCAATGATATCACTTACCAGTAATAATAGTTTAGTGGATTTAAAATCAGTTTTCTGCTCGGGAGATCTACGATCTACGAGAACTAATTCCGTACGTACCTCTAATTTTTCAAAATACAGGCGAGTTACCCACTACCGATTTCTCATTCGTAGCCGGGGCGGGCATTTATATAACAGATAAATGTGTATTCGTGGATGTTGAGCATTTGTGATATATTTTTATCCATGTGATATATATATATATATATATATATATAATGTACCAAGAGGCATTTTACAAGTAGTTTTTTAAAAATGATAAATTATAAGAATTCACCGTACGACATGATATTTTAAATGTTGTTTTGCAAAAACTGGATTTAAATACTGACGATTTATCTATGTCACGAATCTGTATTTGCTTACAATTTTAATATATCTTGCAATATCACTGTTCAATCCTTTTAAAAGTTAAATTAATTCGAATTTAATTAACATCACATCAAAAAACGTGACACTAGAAACAATAAAACATCAGTGTCAACATGATTTTAAGTTGAAATTACCGATTAGTTAACAATAGGTAATTGTTACTAGTCTCGGTCATTTTATAAGCATCGTGGTTATATAACATCTTTTATAGAACTTTCCTGTACCAAAAGATCGATAATGTTGGATATACATGCAGACAACCTAGTTGTTTGTGGTTTGTCATTAACTACATAATACGGTCAATACTCACGGCGAGAGCTTTACCATAATCGTTGAAACAGTTAATCTCGTTTCATAAGCGTCTCCTTATTCATCAAACTATCTACTACTAGTATTTACGTAAAGAAAGATAAAATTTATCAAGTTAACAGAAGAACTTCTTTGACTACAGATTTAAAATCCGATTATATTGTAGGATTCATAACTATTCATACTACCAAATATTGACAATTGATGAATATTTTGCTCCTGAATTAAAGCCTGGACATATGTTTATTTTTAATTCCTAATTTCTTTAAATGGCACTCCATATTAATAATATTCACAAATAGTTTAATATAATATAATATTATATACTTTATTTAAAAACACTTAGCAGTAGCCTCATATCAGAAAATTGTAGTAATAGTGGTCAAATACCACTATGACAACAAACGTAATAAAATAGTAACCCTTAGTGCATACATATATATAATCGTACTTATCAATAACTACCGATGGCGTTCGAAATTGCTTAAATCGGCCGATCGCTTGTCGACGCAACACATTTAACTATGAGCGCTTATGTTTCAGTTAGCGATCTTTATTGTATTTTGAAAGCACAATCCAGGCACTTCAATTTATTTGTTTTTATAAATTGAGTAAACACACTTGGAAACTATATCAAATTCGATAAAATATATTGCGTAAATGTGCAAAATTTGTAAATATGCCAAAAATGTTGTTAGAACTTGTAAGCCTCTGCTCGTTTGCCATCACTGACTTGAATTATATAATACTTTGTTGCCGAAATCTCTTTACCCTGATAAAACTCGCTAAACGTGGCCTTGTCTTCGATAAACAAGATACTGATTTATGCGTTTAGAGAGTTCTGTATATTTTTGTCACTGTGTAAATATGTATATATTACAGTAACTTTGATTTTGTAAGCGTTAACATAAAATCATTCTAGCTTTACAATCATTTTGATCTAAATCGAATGGGATATATGAAGTATAATCATAATACCAATTTATTGGCTTTTTAGATAAAGGCTTATTGTATGAAAACAGCTATACAAGCGTTTCGTACGATCGAAATAAATACTTTGAACTTTTTGAAGCCGCTACATATGAAGGGGAAAGCACATTACGATTTAAGAATATTTACCCTAGAATAATTTCGTTAGGGCTTCTTATAACAATGTATGTACGTACGTACGTACGTACGTATGTATGTAATGTATGTATGTAATGTATGTATGTATATAGGTATGTTAAAAACATAATTTGGTTATTTCTTACCTAGCATTACATTTTCGTATAATCCACCGTATTAAATAACAATGCTCAGAGTGGTCATTTGGAAACATTTGAAACAGTGATAATTACTTCGAATATCATCATCAACGACTCATTACTGAAACATTTGAAGCAGTGATAATTACTTCGAATATCATCATCAACGACTCATTACTGAAACATTTGAAACAGTGATAATTACTTCGAATATCATCATCAACGACTCATTACTGAAACATTTGAAACAGTGATAATTACTTCGAATATCATCATCAACGACTCATTACTGAAACATTTCTACGAGCGAAATTGGATTAAAGTCACCTACAACCATACCTATACATTTAACAAGTATTCCCAAGTGTTTCACAAAACTGGACTGGACTGTGCCGCCTTATGCCGCCGCCCGATCGCTGATCGGTTCTCGCCGGGCCTCTCACCAGCGGGATTCATTTGGCGGGGCCTTGATCGCTCTGAGAGGCGTGAAGAAGGCAGCACCCACCCCGGAATGGACTCAACCATCCACAATCACCAAGAAGGAACCCATAACTGCCCTATTCCAAGACGAACACGTATGAACGTGTTGCGGAAGCAATTCACATACTCGTAAGGAGTGTATTCTCGCTTGTTTTTACGACGACAAATGTTTCATTATACATTAGGTATTTAGGATTATTAAAACTATTAGTTTATAATATATCTCGCGAGATTATGTACCTACTGTCAAAAAATTGTAAACTAACAAATTAAACCCTTTAGTATTAGTGACATCATAGTAGGTATAACTTTTTAACGTATTTTAATTGCAGTCTCGGAGTACCATGGCTGAAATCGTGTTGATCGTCGACCAAAGGTCACTCATCTTGGGGTTACGGACGTCGGAATAGAATAAAATGTTATAAAAATGAATAAATATATAAAAAAATAAATGTTGTTTGTTATAAATTGTTGTTAATGTTATGTTATGTTTTATCTTTTTAATGTTGTAGAATGTTATTAACTAGTAATTTATTTGGAGAATACGTAATAAGTTTGACTTTATTTTATTATAAATAAATAGATAAATCTCAGTCGAAGCTTTTGTTTAAAGACCGTTAAGCCTTTAAGAGAATTATTATTGGAAAATAAAATGCTTGCTTCAACGAATTTGTGAGATTCATTTATGCAAAGTTATTATCTTAAATAACTTGTTACAAAATTTAGCGCCTGTATCTATATTTATTATGTTGATGTTAGGACCAAGGGATTCGTGCTTGTTGAGTGTGCAGCCACCCGCGCAAAGGTTCTTAAATATTAAAGTCCGCTTATGTGATTCCTTTCACAGCTAAGTAGCGATTGTTAAAAATCGTCGGGGAATTTTAGGTCCCATTTATGCTATTTATTGCTAGTTATTCTCATGGTATTGTTATTTTAATCTAAGAAATTCTTTGTTCACTATTTGTATGTATTTTATTATGCAATATTGTATCAATATCCCAGTTGAAATATCGTATCGTATCGTATCGTTTTAAATTATTTAGAATTTTGTATCGTGTATGAGTAGATATGTTATTGGTTTCTTTATTTTATGCATTCTGTGAATAAGTTTACTAACATATTTTATCTGGCGTAGTAGTTAATTTAATTTTCCTATTTATGAGATATCCTATGTCCAAATAAGGAAACTTTGAAAGAGATGGTCAAATATCATCTTTTTTAAAGTAATAAATTAGTAAAAGAAAGATTTCTGATTTTACTTGATTGTTAAGTAAGGATTTAAGGACCAAACAATATTTAAAAATTGAGATCGTTAAGTAGTTTTATTACGCATTAGTGTTAAATAATATAAATATTATAAAAAAGATTTCTAATGTACGCTAAATTCGAACACAAGACAAGAATGTGGAGATTGTGGTTTAAATAGGATTAGCGTAAATGTCATCTATCACTAATATGCATATCATGAATATCCATGTAATGTCCTCTTTGTATCATATTAATCCCATTAGGATTGAGTCTTCCCACTCAACTATAGTTATATGGTTTGGCAGAATACACATTCTTTTGAGAACATTATGATGCTCTCAATTTTGCAGGCTTTTCGCCGTCACCGAAGCAAGCGATAATAAATTTGTAAGAATGGCCTCTATATGTAGCTGCCCTATTTATATGCCAGTTTATAGAAATCATTTCAATTTTGAATTGATGCAGGCAGTGTTTCAAATATCAGCTGTGATTAACCGCATACATTTTAAAGAGCTTATTAGTTTTACCTATACGTTTTACATATTTTTTTATTAATATATGAATGTATATTATGTATATATGAATGTATAATTGTAATATTTGATTTAAATTTTCGCCCATTTCTGAACTTTCAAATTATTTTAATACTTTGCATACATAAAGAACCGATTGTAATACAACAATTTCATAGCTAATATCTGGCATTCATATTGAGGTCATCGATTTAGATTGCCTGAAGCAACGGGTTTTGCATTAACACCAATAGATTAGATTGGAATAGTTTTTCACCGGCCACGGCACTGATATTGTAGGATAAGTTAAATTTTTATCTTTTTTAACTTTTCCTTGTACCTAATGGAGTTCACGCGGTAAAGTGGTACTTAATTTGGATGCCTGAGATGGCTGCTGGTTGTCACGACGTTGAAACGGGTTTGACAGCAATTAACTCGGACCGTGATATAATTAAAAGTGACTGGTTTCAGATTTCTGGAACTTCAAGAGCTATAGCTATTGGCAATTGTACGCTCGATTCTATAGACTTAAGGTGGAGATTTATAGTTATCTTTTAATATATTGTAAAAAAAATACAAAACTTACATATTTAAAACATACACTTCAATTTAATTAAATGTTTAGCTTCCTAAATAATTTGACCACCATTTTTAATCCAAACTAGAGTAGCTCCTAGAATCGATAGATTCTAGAGATAGTAAAAAAAAGACAATAATGATAGTTCTGCACATTTTTACTACATATTTCTAAAATGAATTTATCAGAGACTCCTACCTCGCTAGCATAACAGCAGAACAAAATGCCGTAAAAGGCGACAGAAGCCGGGCTGCTTGTTGGTAGACTTTTGCATAAGGATTATATTATCAATATCATTACGAAGTCATTAATATTATTACTGGTATTATTATGTTTCCGCAATGCCTGCTTGACTAGCTACCACCCTCCTGCTTAAATGGGGGCTTGAAAGCCAGTACCTTCTTTCTTCTTATTTCTTGGCCGGTTAACTCATTAATGGTTTTTTGTATTATTAATGTTCATGGGTGACGGTGACCACTAACAGGTTACCGCTTACCTCTGCTCGTTGGTCAGCTGTGTAACTAAAAAAAAACGTAAATAAAATGTCCACCTTATATAATATACTAATAATATTTTGATGTATACCCACCATCTTTATTTTTTCCTTATTTATCATCTTCTATATTTATAATAAATACAGTTACAGTGTGGTGGACTTAATAATAAAAGCATTATCAGCCAGGCGACCTGCAGAAAGGCAGAAAAGAAACAATGGCAATTTATTTTGATAGAAAATATATATAATACGAGGCCATAACTAAATATGAACACATAATATATATGTGTATAAAATACACTGTTATATAATACCATAAGTTATATGAATATATGAAATATATGATATAGAAAAATAAGGTATACAATGATAACAACTGCAAAATATTACCGTATTTATTTTTAAAAGGTATCTGAAGTCTCTTTTTGAAGTTTCTATTCAAAGCTAAGTACCTCGAACAGTAAATGAGTTGGACAGAAAATCTGAATGGCCAAAGTGGTATAACGAGAGTCAGTGTCTGAGAAGTGCGAAGCAGCCATTTATGGCTGTCACTCAAAAACTAGAATTTGGTTCAAATAATCTGGGGAAAGATCATCATGTAAGGTAGAGGATTGAGTAGAAAATATCCTTATTTATCTTCCTTGGTGAATTGGAAGCCATTTAACATGCAAACAATATGTTGAAACATGATCAAATTTTCGAAGATAGAAAATGAATCGGGTACAGTAATGTAAAGATCGTCCAGTTTATTTAGGAGGTCTTCATTAAGATTACTTACACGCATCAGCATAATCGATAATGTGGAAAATAAGAGTTTGAGCTTTATTTATATTGATGAGTAGTATATTTCTTAGACGATTCAGAGCACAAAGTTTAGCTGTGATAAATTAATGCTTAACAATAATCCCACCCGATGGTAAGTGGTTATAAAGTCTAAGATGTTGAATTAACTTATAAAAGCTGAAAGTGACTCCCCTTGAAAACTCCCACATCGTAAGTAGGCGGGAACACCGACACGGGCTAGTTATTCCAGTTCTTTACAGTGCGCACAATAAACGACAATGCGGGAACTATTTCGAACAAGTTCTACGCACACTGTTCCAAATGTAGCCTACAGAAGACTGAGAACTTTGGCTGGCAACCCTGCGCTTGTGCTGAAGGCTTTACAGGTAGGCTGCGACCAGATCTGGGTCACCAATGTGCCTCTTTGCACGCCTCTCGATCGAATTCAAAGATTAACATATTTCTTGGACATGACAAATACGGCCCAAATAAATATCTAAGTTAAGGCCACGAGAATTGACTAACGTAGACTCGTTTTTTTTTTGTTTTAAATATTTTTTCTTCTTCTAATTTTTTTCTTCAACTTCTCTACTATATGTATATAATAAAATGATGTAGACTTTTTTACACTTTTTAATGTAAATAATGAAATTGTATTTAAAATATTACACAGTCATTCCACATCTAAAATTAGAAAAACGTTTTGTTCCTTCAGTGGTATTATTTGTTTTAATTATGTTACATTAGGCCAATTGTTTTTAATTATTGATTGCGATATTGACGAAAAACAATATTATATTTTATCATTGACACGGATATAATCGATCGTCTACATCTTTAAATCTGCGCAAACAGCTCACTCGCAAATTTCACACTTAGATTGTTTTTCTTCATCAAAGGATGCGTTCATTTCGCATTTCATGACGTTCAATCCACTACTTGCATACTATGCTGTGAACGCCTTACATCCTGTAACGATGCTTCGAGAATTTTGAATTAAATGCATGTCATTAGACAAAAATCCCAGTAGTTGATCCAGCCGTACGCCACTTCATGTTTTAAAAATTAAAAGAAATACAGTGCGTGATTATACGATGAAAGATTTGTTGTCAGTGTGTCGCTGTTGGCGCAAAATTGCTTTGTATTTTTAGGTTTTTCTTAAATTTTAATGCATTATCAGTTTAAATTGCGTTTGTTTTTGTTTTGATGTAAGTATATAAAATGGATAGAAGAATACTCAATAAGTAAAATGACGTGGAAATGCCCGATGAGACTTTTTATCACTTCTCAATATTTACAATATAAATAAAAAACATTTATAAGTCAAATAATTTTCTCTGGTCATTACTAGACTACTTAAGAAGATCATATTATAACGTATTTCGTAAACAATTGACAAGCTCAATTCCTACTATTGAAACAAACGTAAATTGAAAAAATATATAAACACAAAGAATTGCCGCAATAGAGACGTAAACTTGCTGTGCAACAAACAGTAGGTACATGAGCATTTGCCATTATTGTTTTAGTGAAAACATATCGTAGATAATTTCAGGTGAGCAAAGATGGAGACAGGTGTTGTTATTTTCCTCATGGCTCATTAGTCATTGCTCATAGTATATTTTAGATAGATAATAATTTTAACACCTCGTAGTACCCTATTCACAGGGTATTTTTGAAATATTCTAAACCTTTCCCCAATTGTTTTCATGCATATTTATTCACATTAAGTATTGACTAACACGGTTCAAAGTTTAGTCCTCAAACCGTTTGTCCCGCGGATTTGTTTTTGAGTCTGAATTTATCAATTTAAAATATATTTTGACAACTGGTATTTACAAGTCCCCGCTTTACAAGTTTTATTCATCTAACTATAGTAAAGTGTTGTGTCATGAACAGATTTTACGTTTTTACTTTAATTAATTAAATTAAAATTAAAATAAGTCAAATTTAAATTTTGAATTTACCTCGTAAGAAATAATTGCAATAATAAGTTTATATAGAAACCGGAATAGTGTATTATATTTTTACTTAAAAACTAAACAACTAATCTCCATGATCTTTAGCACAGATAAAGTTGGAGATCCGGTTTCATACAAAGTAGGTACCGGCAAGATAGAAATACCACATTATTTTTTACAAAAAAAAACGTTACATGCGGAGAAAATAAAAATCTTCGCGAGCGGAGATACAGGTACCTGTTTATTCATTCTTTCATTTACAAGAAGATATAATCTGATAAATTCTTAATCAAACTGAACATTTGTTTTTAATTCACTTCTACCTATGAAGTATTTTATAATTTATGTAGGTGCTATTTGTGGATGTAAATTCATTCATGGAGAGCGAACATTTAAATTATGTCCGGTTTAAATGAGATCTACGTACCTATCACTTGCTTTGCTTTTTTTGTTGCAGACCCATTCCTTAGGGTTCCATATGGATTTCAATTAAGAACAATAATTAATTAATATACAGAGAGCGCATTCATTGAAAATGTAAGTTTCTATTTTGTATAACAAACGATTGAGATGTAAAATATAAAATATGTATAATATATGTACACACACACACGTGTGTGTATGTGTTTACTTGCTGAAGTTAACAGAAAAACACCCAACTATTGTATCCTTTTTTAAGGTTTAACAAAAAGTGTAATTTAAAAGACGTTGAGAATTCTAACAAAACAATAGCTTTTAGATATTTAAGTCGAAGAAAGTCAAAAATAAGGTGATCCGTTGGGAGGCACCTCGGGGCTAACTGGTACGTGACGAGGTTACCAACCTCGCGTAGTCCGCACTCAGAGCTGCATCTAGAATCATAATTAGAAACTTTATATACCGTCACTTCAGTTAGGTAGTCATTTATACTCACCTTAATTGGAATCCAATAACAAATTACTTCATTTAGGCATCGCTTGCTCTATTTCCTTTTCTGTTTTACCTCATTCTTATTCAACCTCAATCCTTCGTCATGTCAGACATTTTAATTTAATTTTGTATATAAAGAAAGTTTGGTTTTGCTATATACCGTTTATGTAACATGTGTCAAAACATGCAAATCCACTAAAATAACAGTAAGTGTTGAAACGTGATTCGCATGCAAACTATATCAAGTCCGCACTCCGCGATGCAATCAGAATCCTAATTACCAATTCATATGAATTATATGTAAAGTTAAATATGCGCACAGTAAAAACTTTACAATTGTGGACGCACGCCTTCTATGTCTATGCCAGCGTTAACCAAAAACCAGCAAGGCGTAAAGTGGTGATAAAACTGCGAACATTAATAAACATTAATATTCATGACTTTGATAATATAGGTACAACATAATAAAGTACATAGTACATATTTATTACGTCATTGCTATTTTCTATTGCAGCACATTTATTTTTATACGAGATTTTTACGAAATGTACATACGATATGTTGTTCTTTAAATGTGTAACATCGAAGCGTTGCCGGTCAAAAGTGGGACAGAAAACTTGTTGACAGGTTTTCCAAACAATTAACAGAAGTCAAAATTTTCACGAATGATTTTAGAAGGAATACCGTCGTGATTTAGTCATATTAAAGAAGACTCAGCGACTTCAAAAAATAAACTAGGCAACATTGCTCTTCGTTCGTTGGTCAGCATATATGCACAGCAAACAGGCGAGATTGGATTGAACTTTAGAACGGCAAGAGCTTCTTACACCCTGATAGTACCTAACTTGTTTTCAAGCTCATTAGTTTCCTCGTACTGATCCGCGGAGAAAATGTCAAATGTCTTTCTGTAACGCTCAAAGAATTACTTTATTTAAACTTAATAAATAATTTGATTAAATTTTAAAAGAAGATATTAGTTTGCATTAATAAAACTATATTTATAATATGATAAATAATAATTAAATAACCAAAAAAAAAAACAGAAAAATATAATTCTAATCGCATTTTTTACAGACACAAACACCATATAAACTTTCTTGGCTTTGATTTAAGATAAATTTGAGGTTTGTTATCTTGAAGATAACAAAGGCGCTTATAGTATATATTATTGAGGCACATCGAGTCAAAATATGTGAACATGATATTCATAACACACAAAGTTCGTAGCTCGCCCGTGCAGTAAATTATTGGTATCTGTCTCCGTACAATAATGATACTATCTATCCGATGGCTGCAAACATACGGCGTTGTTCCAATGTCCTTTACTGTAAGGCTTCAATTCCAACGAATGTGAGAGCATTACATAAAATATATGTATGGTTTATCTACCAACAACCTACTTCTTAAATAAAAGGTCTTTTGTTCGACAGAGAGAGTGACAGATGTCTGTCTACCGATGGTAAAACTATTACGCATTATTTTGTGGATTATCATTTGTAGACAGCCGCTGTTTTATTTACGTGTACTCGTATGTTCTTTTATGTAGGAGTTACAAATTTAAAAATTCACGCCTTTGTTAACGCATATGTTGGCAACAATGAAATGAAAAAGAGAAAGAGAATATTGCATAGGTGTACAATAAAACGAGATAGCTATAAAAAACTACTACGGACATATCGTCAGGCACATCAGGCTGGATGTTTCGACAACTGTACAAATTTAAATGAATTATGCAAATTTCTGTTCAATATTAGGTATTCATGACCTTAATAAACCCTATTCATCATATCCATCTGGCCGCCAATCTACTATTCACCAATACTGCACATTAAAACTAAGTAATCGACTCCAATCTCCACATGCACGTGTACTGTTCAGCTGTGGCAACGGTACTCTATTCATAGGTCGTATACTCGTGTATGTCGAGATCACATAATTTATCACCATATTTTTGTTCCTCTTGGGCTCGGGCCGTACAATATGTATGGTAACGTTGGACAAGTGCAGATTGACAATGAGATCATAATTGTAAAAGATTTTTTGCGTAAGTCGCTACTACGAGTTTGATGGAAATATTCAATTAGCCCCGGATTACATTTTCTAATCACTCGTTGCGATACTTGAAAATAAAAAGGAATATCGACGTTGTTAAATTAATAAACCTTACCAGAGTAAAACAATACTTTAATAGGAGTACGTACGACTTACTAGCAAAATGAATGCTTAACCTCCGAATAATTTATTTCTAAATCGTTCGATCAATGCTGCCCTTAATGTTATTCGACGGAAATAACACAAGTCAATAAAACACTCAAATTAATTAACAATTACTATAGCGAATAATGTATGTTGATTTAATTTTATTTAATGATCTAAAATTATATGGAAAAAAGTCATGTAAATATTTAGGAAAAACTGAAAATCTCCCTGTTAAAGTTATTTATAACCTTATAAAACAAGTTGAAAAATTATTTATAACAATCAGAAATATGACACATAGTGAATTTATGCGAGCCGTATTAACTCGGCCCTCAGCGCAATGAATTACTTTGGCCGATATCTGACAGCGTGTTGGTTATTTGAATATGATATTACTTGTTTGTATAACCGTAAACCAAACGATCCTTTACTTGACAAACACTACCCGTGTACCGTACATAAACTAAATAATGAAAAACAGCAATGCATATCCTTTGTAGTTTTATTAGTGAAACCCTAATCAATATTAAATGGCCTTCTAAATAATTTCTTTTTCCCAAACTATTCTCATGTTAATAATGGTAAATGAAATAATGTGTTTATCCCATGTTACTGTTATGAGGGTCTGTTATATATTAATCATTTGTGTTGGTAGAAATTTATTATAAAACTAGTTAACTGACCTCCTTTCGCTTCTGATAAACTACGCCTTGCGCTAAGAAATAGTACCAACATTATTTTACATAGCTTATAACTCTTTTATTTATGGACGAATTGACATGAAACGTACTTTAAATTTCAAGTGATGCTTACTACAATACATTAGTGAAAACCAAAATTAAATCGTTTAAGCCGTTTTTGAGATTAGCGCGCACAAACGCACAGACAAACAGACAAAAATTCTAATAACTATTCATTTGGATTCTGTTGCGTTAATAAAGGCCCCTAATAATCGTTTTTCTCATATATCTTGAACGTACAGTAAGCGATCAGTTCGAATTTTATTATATGCATATTTTTTTAAAACAACGCACATTAAACATCAATTTACTACACTAACGTTTAACTTCTTGTCCACGTGAACAGATGTATATACATATATATTCGCTATAAAAAGTATCCTAGGTGTTGATTTATAATAAGCGTTGTTACTCGGTAAGTTTCGAGATGATAAAAAGTATTCGACACATATTACTACTTATATTACATATTTCTAAAATAATCTACTTCGTGCTCTACGAGTATACAAAGTCCCATTCGTCTCAACCAACTTTGAAAACACTTTTGCCAGTCTTGATCCGACAGGTCAGAAAGCCCTATTTCGTAGGGAGCCACGGCCACTTTGGCACTGGAAAATCTTTCTTTTTATTTCTTTCTTCCACTATTGGGAACAAAAAGAAATTACAGGGAGAGGGTTGAATAAGTTAGGGTTTCAACAACAGATTTCTCAATTAATTTTAAGCCTTTATTCTAAAGGAAGTATGTGTCGAGGCGTTATCGTGACGCAGCGTGATTCTCCGAAGTCCGAATTGTGTCTTTTCTACTGAACAGCTTAAAGAGCTGTGGGTGTTGTAAGTCTAATCATTGGGTTAAACCGAATTTATAATTATAACTAGTTACGGTCATTATTTAATCACCAAGTAAGATAAGTTATAATGTTGAAAAATATCAAAAACTTTCCGTCTTTAGTCATGTTTATTTATTTGTCAATACTAGTTGAAATCACCGCCTTGGTTTTAATTCATTAGAAGCCCACAGAAAGACACGAAAGATTCGTGATTGAAGAGAACTAGAATTTACTTCACCATGCTGCTCCAGTGTAGATTAGATCTTTGGTAATATATTTGTAGTAGTCAAACTTTCCATTATGTACTTTCTAGTAATATACTAGTAAGTATTAACTATTCTCTAGCAGTAGTAAAGAGGTTTAATGATAAAAAGGTTACCCTTCCGATCAGAGATTTTTACATGTTGCACCTTTTATTACCTTGACACAATATGTGAATAAAGTTTTAAGTTATCAAACCTGAAACAGTATAATATATCACGTTGCCGTATCATTTATTTCCAAACATTATTATAGCAGCCTGTTTTTCAAATATTTTTATATACTCGTAAACCCAAACGTGGATTCTTACAAATTCATATGTTATAAATATTTTGCTACACCCATTTATCTCTATTTTAGTAATGTTTTACCTTAGCTTAGCAGCTTCAGGATTGGGATAAGGAATAGAGAAACCTGGCTTAACTGCATGTAATTACGTAGGAACCACACTTGCGGTGAAGCACTTAGTACAATGCAACATGCCAACATATGTATAGCTCTCAGGCAGGCTTAATGACTGTCATCTTAGGTTGATAAGTGGATCTTAAGCATTTATTAATTATATGCTCCCACTTAAGTCACTCAATATATATTTTAAGATAAGGAAAAAGTATGCAACAATTACTACTATTTAATTTACATCTTTTCAAAATAATCTGCTCACTCACTTTCCCATTTTTCATTTTTCTACTTTTGTTTTCATGTTGATTTTGTTTCATCATAGTGCAAAGAGCGAGTGTATCTTCTGTACGTAGTTTTATTCACTCTATTTATCTGTTCTGTGCCGACACACAATGTTATTTGCTTCACGGTAGATTAATTAGGTGTTCTGCTGTTCCCAGATGTAGCATCAAAATGTATTTCGTCATAATTAGAACTCGTTAATTTACGGTATTCGTCAATTATCAAAACATGGATCTAATGTTCTATATAAATTAAACTTAATTATTTTGTTCCTACCATATGTTTCCATAAAATTGGCATTTAGAAAACGCGTTCCTATGAAAGTTCCGTATTTTCATCGAATGTCCACAGTGAATAATAAGTGCACATGCAGTCGTTAAATACATTTCGACGAACTACTTGTACTTATTGATACTCGGTATATTCCACATCGCATCTCCACTCGTTTGTTAAGATGCGGTGCGAGTGCGGCTACGCCACTGCTGCCCCCAGCAATCTATTTGTCCAGCTGCCACCTTCCCACGTTTAACTGCAGCTTTGCATGATATTTTACAATTTATTCATCCTTTACTCGCAGGAGACACTTCTCATATCGAACACCTTTTTTATTTTGAATATGACATTAATTTATTGTTACATTTCCTTTATTAAAGAAATATGAATTAGTTTAAATATAACATAAATATTAACACATAGGAAGTTAAGTCTAAAAATAAGTGTCACGTGTAGTATACGGCGCATACGTCAGCTGACTGTACACCGAGTCGGATGTCGGCAGTGTACCGCGATCAAACGGTAGTAGTAGTGTACAAATAAATTATTTATTTCCTTTTTTTTGAAAGGAACAATGTTGGTAATTGTAATTAATATTTTTTGACTTTAATTGATCTTTGATAGTAACTTAAGTAATGATGTTCTTTGTAACATATTTGTTTTTTTCTAATGAATAATTTCCACTTAATATAAGTATAACAAATTAGGTATTGAAAGGTAATTTTGTCTGCAGTATTTACGAACCGCAGGCTAGAGCGACCGTACATATTCGGCGCAATGAAACAAAAATTATGTCAATGTACATACGATGGAATAAAAATAATGATAATTTTATTTCAACAACCGAGTTTCGCCTTATAATTTAATACAATCGTATTTCTAATCTAAATAAAAGAAAAAAAAATCATTTATAAGAAAAGTTACTACATAGCGCTACTAGAATTAAGAGGTTCCTGGTTGACACCCTTTCACGTAGGTGATCACTTATAAACGAACTTGAAAGAAGTTACATACTTGTATTTCTTGAGATGTTGCCGATGGAAAGTCCTATTGCGCACATGACGAAAAACATTGTAATACTATAAACAAAAGCAACATACTTAAGTCATAACTCCAAAACTAAATACATCATTGCAATGAAAATGCTTGAGAGACAGAATACAGATAGACAATATATAATACACAGCCGTCACCACTGGAATGTCTTACATATATTACTCGTTACGTCGTAGTCAATGGTTTATGTATGGAATTGTATAATAGTAGTATCTCTAGAGAGGCTTTTATCCACACAACCACGTTAAGTAGGCACATCGAGTTTTACTTGTTTATGATTCGACGCGCTCGTGTGGAATTTTGATTACTCCATGCGTGTTTAAATATGACTAACAGATAATTGTTAGCTAAATTATTAGGAGAAGATAGTTGGGGAAAATAAAATATTTAGGGTAATGTGTGGAATAACAAGCCGATTGATTCCCATTTAAAATGTTTTACTTAAATTAAAAAAGTTATTTAAAAACACATAACATTTGTATATAATAATGTATAGACATAATATTGATTATAAATTGGGTATTTAGATGGTGCTGCCGGCAAACTAACGTACGTGCTTTGCGATCGTATGTGGTCAATGTTGGTCTTGTTCCTCTGCAGTGTCAATTAAACCCGGTAATTACCTGACTATCCAACACTGCGATTGAAACGAGATGAAAAACTTTTGATGATTGCGTTTGTAGGTGGGTTGTAGCCAGAAAATTCAAATTATACATTACATTGCGTAAGTGAAGATTAAAAAAGAAAACACTTTATTTTATGATTTTAATGCATATAGTAGAATACAAATAAGAAGGATAGATACGAGTGTACCACTCCACGAGTTTAGAATTATTGAGTTTCCATAATTTCCAATAATGTTTTCTACAACATAAATATCCGCATCTATGCCTTTGCATAATTAGCATTTTTAATAGAGATTCGGAAAACCTGGAACAATAATATAATTAAAACTTCGAAATAACAGTACTATTTCAATATATTTTCAATTCAAAATATGTTTGAAACTTATTCATAACTTACTAATTCATAAGGTAAGCAGCATTAAATATACAGTGTTGTCTAGTTTCGCAGTGAGCAATGGATCCGTTTTCTTAGCTAAATTTCAATCAAACTTCCATTCTTTTCTCTATTACAAGTTTTATTAAAATACATACTCGTACAATAATATCATAATAATAGTACCGATCATATTTCAAACGCTTAGCTGTCATTTGAGCAAATTAACACTTGAGCAAACTTGAAGGCTATGGTTTTTCATTATTAAAATTCCGACTGTTTACATAAAAAAATTGGCGCTGGAACCTGTTACGAAGTCTGAAATAAAATTAGGGCAACCTGCACTTACGAATGCATAAGTTTAGGAGTACTTTTTTTAGTTCTACATATACATTACGAGTAACATAGAAGTTAAAATATGACTTGGATATGATATGATAAATACGTACTCTTAAATAACAACAAATATGATCCTAAGCGGCGCATATTAATTTCAAGCTGAGGTTATTTTAAGTTATTTGTCATAATCCAGATGTTTACTTTTAGAATTACCAGCTGATAACTCTATATGTTTAATAAGGTAAAGTAAACAGACGCGTCTATGTTTGCGAGCTACTCAGTGCTAGGCGAGACACGTAAAATATATGTTCGTGTACACTATTTTGTTAAATCAGACACAAGATATAAGGGTAGGGAGAACTAATGTTGCTAATTGTGTGCATGAAACAACCATAATTTTACGAAACAAGGCGGCGGTTATCAACGTCGTATGTCGAGTTTCTTTGGAACAATAAGATTCAATGATTAGAAGCTCGGGTAGCCTCCACAAGGATTTCAGCGTTTTCACAGTTTTGTCAGCCGCGGATAATTGTACTGTAGGGTTAGGGTAGCCTTAGACTGGAATGAAATACAGGCGCATATGTATATTATATGATGCACACTGACAATAGACACCTTTAAAAATATTTTGTTATAAAATAACCTTACCTTCCATTTATTCATTACATTTAATTTTAGCAACTTATACATTTATGATAAAAGTAGCTTTTTATTAATTATTAATTTATTTGTATTACCAGTGGGTAATACCACCTGGAGGTAAGTGGTCATCACTGCCAATGGTCGTCTGTATCATTAAATGCATCACCGACGCGATGCCGACTAATATACATTATACATAACTATTGTTACATTAGAATTTGCTTACCAATGTGCATGAGCTACAGTGTATACAATGTCAATGATATACAATATCAGTTCGACGACTCACATTTGTTCTTTCTTTTACATAAATATATTTAGTATGAGTAGCTACCTCGCAATTGCCAACGAGCGCGCGGCTGGAGCGAAGTAACAGAAATGCCTCGTTTAAATGCTGCTTAGATAGCATATTTCCAGGATTTATTACTTTCCGTCAGGAACAACGGATATGGATATGATACGAGTGTTCTCAAAAGACGTACCTACTATGAACATTTCTCGACAACGGAACGAACCTAATGCGAGTTCAGCCGGCTATACTTTCTGAAATGATCGTTTCTAGAATCGATTTAAATTGTTACATGTGTAAAATAGCTAACATAGTGTAAAATTATTTTTATATAAATTTAATATCCCTACCCTAATTCCGGTTCCATACTACAAATTACAAAAAACGGATGTTTTATTTCAACTCAACGGAACTCAAGTGTCTGTCTGTTCAATGGATTCTCTATCATAATCTTTTTTGTCCGAAATATTTGAAGGAAAGATGAAAATAGATAGATATCATCAGATACATTTATAAAGTTCAGTGCCCTAATCATAGACGTGAACTTTAAATAAACGTATTTTTTATCAAAGGAATAATACATTATATAATATATATGAAACAAATATTTTTCCTAGATATATTTACAGTACGGAATTAGGGCTTGACCGGGATTAGGCCTTGACCGGTATTTTTATCATAGAATTAATTTCCTTTTACTATTTCTCTAGGGCAGACTCACCACACCGTCTGGAATTAACAAGTTGTTTCAAATTATTTTGTGTTTCAGTATGTGTCTTATTATCTTAACATCTAATCATAGAAATACTAAATGTAGTATTAAAATGTTTCTTGGATTCCCAGCTGGAAATATAACCAAATACAACCTATGTTAGAATTAAACAGGAAGAACTATTTTAAAGGTTCCATCATATCATCATCGTCAGCGTTGTTGTCGATGGAAAGGTGTGCAAAGGGACTCATTGGTTACCCAGACCTGGTTGAAACCAATCTGCAACGCGTTGAGCACGGTCTTCTATTGGGTACATTTTGGAATGTGTGCGCAATTAATTGCCCCATCACCGTTCCTCCATCGAACAAATCGACGTATGGCAGGTATCCACCCTTACGTAGTGAACGTACCACCTGCACGGACGACGCGGTTTGCGTCTTTATTCATCATGCGCACTGCAATATCGTGCCCGCGTCGGTGTTCACGGCTACTTACGATGCGGGAGTCGTCAAGAGGAGAGTGAATAGGCTTTTATATATTAGTGCGTTCAACATCTTAGACTCCATCACCACTTACCATCACGTGGGATTGTTATCAAGCATAACTTATTTTATGTAAAAAAATCCCCTACTTTTCCAAAAATTTGTGCGAGTCACATTTCACAAAAATATAGTTTATCCATAATACATGAACACGTACAGTACAAATACTTAATATATTCTAAACAAACACGTATGATTGAGTGGTTGCGAGAAGGAACCGACAAGAATATAAAACATAATATGCTTATCACCGCAAGAGTATAACATTACAAAAATCTCTTCCGGCTAGCGGGGTCAGGTATTGTGAAAAACAGCATCGATATCACAACAAAGCCCGAGGTGCTCGCATCGTTGCCGTTGTTACCCGCACGTGACCTGCATGCCCACGATCAAATGGTCGGGGATACTTCACAAATGTTTCCGTTACGAGACGCGATCTTTCCCTAACCGAATGCGCTCTACACACCTAAGTAGCTATATCATTATTATATCCCTTTATCGTATTCCGTAGACGAACCACACCGAACATTTCATTTTGAGGTTATTTGAAGTTTATCTAAATACACCTATCCTAATATCCATTAGAGGATTCCGTGAAAGTTAAATCCTAAAGGGTTGTGAAAATAAAATGAACGCGTAAATAGCTGTATTGACATTTAATATATTCCTTTGACAATTCACAGTGACAAACCTGTCGTTTTGATTGTATTTGTATTTCGCCACTAGGTGCATTGAACCCGTCGAAATTATATCCACTAACGAATATTATTAAAGTTTTACTATAACAGGTTATAAAACAAACTTATCACGGGCACTGTTTACGTGAAAAATTACAGTTAATATTATTTTTACCGAGTGCACTCATTACAAACGCTATTTGCATTTCATATTGACTCGACTTTTTCTTTTTGAGAATTTAAATTGTCGGAATATGTAATATGTACAAAATGATATGCATATTACATATTCAATTGCAAGTACTTACTACTACTACTACGAAAGTAGGTACTAACAAAATGCACTAATATTATAATGTGTTTATAACTATCTACCCAAGAGTAATTTTTTTAGTTATGACAATAACGTCATGTAAGAATGAGATTATTCCCTATTCGTAGGATTTTCACAATGTTTATTTGAACTTCGAGGAATGGACTTAGTTCTTTGAATTCCAATATTCACTTAATGAAAGATAAATCTTATTGTTTGTCCCATATAGATGAAATGTATACGAAAATAAATTAATTTGTTTGTGTCCGTAGACCTTTAAATACATACAGTTCGGCGACAACGATGTTCCATCTCTCCCGCTTTTTAAAGAACATCTTAATAAAAACACAATGATTAGTAACATGAGCATGTACAGTATCTTCTTTATTTTTACTTCATCAGGATATTTTTATTACCCTAACAATATAAAGATAACAAAGAAGATAAGCTATCCTAAAGAAGTAAGGAATTACGGAATATGTATTTGTGAAAACGGGCTCTTTATGTAAAACAATGTATGGAATTGAAATGTAGTTGTGGTTTTTTTTAAATCTTAATATTTTGATTCTACACGAACGATCAGACACTAATGCAAGATGTACCTGTCAGTTTGAAATTTGTTTAGAGAACTTTGGAGCAAAAACAGGTGAAAAATTAAATCTATTGATTAATTATTGGTTACAAAAATCAGTGTAACTTTCAATAATTCAATTATATTCAATGAAATTTATATTATGTTATTCATAATCTTAATGTAGTTATGTGAAACACTTTACACATTTATTGGAAGCTAGCCGACTTAAGATCGCTTCGCTTATTCTTTACTTATACTAGGATCCTAGTATACGTTGCTGCCCGTTTGAATTGTCCAATTGACAAATAAATAATTCTTTATGAATAATTATCAATTTAAATTATCAAACTCAAATAATACGATTGTTCAGAAATCACACGATTACTAATATACACACAATCGATTACATGTTCAACAATATATATATATATATATAATAAAAAGTACTATTTAAAGACTACTATAAATATAGGTACTATAAAGACTTATCAAACTGAACGGTGCAGTTCAAATGTATGTATATACAACAAAATGACACAACTACATCGCAACAGCAAAAAGTTAGTGTGCATGAGGGAGTTTTTCGCCGACGGCGTTATTTTTGCAACACAACAGATATTGGTCTGGCAGAGTAAAGATATTGCATGTAGCTGTCACCGACAGAGGTTTCAACTGGCTTATACACTTGTTCCATCCACATTGTAGTCGGTGGACCGTGCGCACAATATAAGCTTCTGTGGTATCGTTGTGTAAGCGTCCTTCTATCTATTGCGATAAAAGTTTAAGCAGAATGTCACTATTTTAATAAGTTTTATGTTACTGTGGTATACACATATGAATCTATTTATGTATGAGTATAATGAAAAATTCAGTCATCCCCGCCTCGAGACATGCAATTAAATGAATTTACACTCGAACATCAGAGAACACCGATGAGAACAGATTTTAAATGTTGCTCTGATACTGTTTTTCTTATAAATAAAAATAATTTTTAATCTATAAATTTCATCGGTATTTTCAGACGAGTTCAACATACTGCATTTAAAGATTGAAATGATTTCAGGTGTAAGGGCATAAAAAAGTTATTCCCACAAATTCTACCAACTAGTGATAGCCCACCGCGCGACGTGTCCTGTGAATCAACGAGCACACCGCTCCGCTCGGTCGGGCAAAAACGGAAAACCATTTTACGGTCCATTGTGAAAGAGGATTGGCAATTTCGTTCCGAGCTTACTCGACCATCGGTCGGGCAAGTTTTACAACGTCTCCGATGTATCGCGAATGCCATGACTGAACTGTTTATGCTTGCCACTCATGCTTTTCCAGCGTCTTTGATACTTTCATAACTTAAATGTTGAAGAGTACTGAAAATTATTATTGATTATAAGTAATTAATTAAGTTAAGTTAGCATCGTATGTGCTTCTTATTTTAAAATTATTGGTCATTCCAAAATCCACCAGTGTTATATTCAAATTCATGTGGATTGGCATAAGACTTTTTGATCAAAAGTAAATATAAATTCACTTTTAGTTACGTATTTAGGATATAAAAATATAGGGGTCAAATAGAAGATAAAAGTTTTTATATGGACATTTTGATTTGTATGACACTTCTTTGATGCTTTCATTGCAATTTGTGTTATTAGTATCTGGTTATACACGATGGATCAGGAGATTGGCATGGATTTAATCGTTGGTGAATCTTGCAAGAATAAATGTTATATACGTAGTAATTAAATAGTAAGTAATTAAATATTAAATAGTAAGTTATACATTTACATGTCAAATAGTTGCCCTGAAAAAATATGTACTTTGGTATTTCCCCAATGATGTAAATATGCACTGTACATTTGTACGAAATACCATCTTTATTACAGTTAAATTTATGAGAAATATTTTTTGACCTAGCGATTAAAAATAAAACAAGACATTCTTAATGCTGTTTTCCCGAAGCGAAAGAGAAAGAGGTTGCTAATACTAGCAACTTTAGGTATATGTCATAAGATATATAAATTCATACAAATACAAATTCATTAAATGACGAAAAAAATTACGCCTATAATATATTTAAAGATAGACTATCCATAGCAGAATAATTTAAGAGAACAAATTGTAGCCACAGAAATCCACATTTATTGGCGACCGTAATTCGGCAAATGCTTACGGGATCAGGATTTTAGCTATAGATTAATGATTGGATCATTATGTACTGACTTGCGTCATGATTGAGGCGGACTAGCGTTGAAATATTTCGGATAATATTTATTCGTACACCATAGTCACGGCGGAAAGGGCCGGGCGGCCGTCAGATAAAAAGCAATGACAAACATGGCAATTAATTTTGTTTATTCCAAACTAACAACCCAACCTTGCCTTGCTTTGGGAATAATAATCCACGATTTCATAAACAGTATCCGTGGTCTCTAAAAAATATTAATGTGATAGACACACTCTTTAATTTCAGAAAACACGTGATATTTCAAATAAGCAGACTAGCAACTTTTGAGATAAACGCATTCAAACATTGAAAATCTTATAAGAATATAAACTTGTCTTGAGGTCAGCTTATTCATATTCAATTTAAGGACTGGTTAAGTTTAGCTGTTGTTTCGTGTAAAATAAATTTTATTTCATCCCTGGAAACCTCGAATAAATATAAAGCGAAATGTGAACGTGAGGCGATTTAAACTACTTTAAGGTTACGAAGAGGTTAGGTTGGTGGTTGGTTTGGTTAAATATTCACTTCATATAATGTTGTGTTAGGGTTTAAAAATTTATTCCGAGAATTCACCTGGTTAAGTGACACCGGCGCCTGTAATCACATCTGTTCACAAAATCTGCTGTGATTATTTTAAGGATTCCTTTAAGTGGCAGTGCTTTGTTTTCTGAATATTTAAATATATTTAGTTAAATATTTCATGATAATAAGATTTCATAGTATTCAATAATTCTAACTATGCATAGTCTTATTTAAGTATACGCCCAATTGATTATTAACGATAAAAAAGTTGCATTAAAATCGCCTTATTGAAATTTTAATTAAATGCGTTACCAATTTCAAATTGACAAGCCAGAATTACGAGAATATTATATATATAATATTATAATCACACAAAGTAATGTATTTGTTTAAACATATGTAGGTAAAGGGGATGGGAAATTTAATGATAAAATCTATTTACATCATACTTAGTGAGTTAATGATTTACAAATATCAATACATAGGATTTTAACTCATTCATTATCTTATCCGTAAAAGGTAATTAAGCAGTGCCAAATAAATGTTGGTTTGTTTTTACTAACTATGTTGCTTCCATAACATACAATGTTGCATTGTATATTAGTCGATTTAAATTTTTTTTGAAAAATTTTGCATTTCTCCCAATTCAACTTATTACAAATTGCTGTGACTCATTTTTTGTGTGAAATGAACGCTTTGTATATATCCTGCTTATTACGTAATTGTTACACCGTATCTCAATATAGAAAAAGAAGAAGAAGTAACAGAGAAAAAATATTTAATTAAGACATTTCTTCAATCTGCGTAAGTGAGCCTTGTAGATCTTGTCACACACGGCGGTGATATGCGTTACCCAAATAAAAAATCTTAACGTAAAGCAATGCAAAAATGAATACTACACTTTTTCATACAGGGGGTCATGGTATCTTCGATGTCGTTCATTATTAAAATATTTACGATGTGAATAGCATAAGCTTCGCTTTGTCTATGTTGGCCTCTCAATTGTTATAATACGCGTTTTACTATTACATATAAATGATATAATCTTATTTTAACTGTGAAGGATGGAAAATTCGAACACTTCATATATTTAGCTAATTGTTATCATACTAATATTATAGGGAGAGAGAGTGCGAATTTTATGTGTTTGTGTGCGAAGGGCGATATGGGGAACCGCGGCGCCTATTTGAAAAGTTATTTTGCCGTTTGAAAAATGCATTGTCCGGATTTAGGTAGCCTATATAGTATAAAACAAATCTTATGTACATCAATGTGAAAATCTCTAAAACTACGACGGGTTTTCATACGGTTTTAAGCAATGGATAGCCGTTATGACATTAGGAGAAAATTATAAAGTACATAATATAATTGAAATAAAATTATTTCGGGAGCTATTACTATTGTGGATGTGAAAGTTTCTCGAAGCGAAGGCGCTCCTCCTCGAAGGCGGGCTATCTATACTAATATTATAAATGGGAAACCTTTGTATTTTTGTATGTTTGTAACGAATAAACTCAAAAAGTACTGAACCGATTTTAAAAATTCTTTCACTATTAGAATGCTACATTATCCCATGAGTAATATAGGCAATATTTAATAATAGTAAAAATTAGGAATCCTTGCTAAAACTTCAGTAACGTGAACCAAGGTGTAAAAAAATTTGCTTATAAATTTCTTTCATCGCATACGCAGCGGAAACTATTGATGATAGAACAAAAAAATGTTGTACAATATTAGAAAACATATCAATATCTACAAATAACTTCGCGATACTATATGTCTAACTATTATAATTATGTCACTATAACTACTTTTTACATTTTAAAAGTTGACCAAAACCACACCATGATAATCATACCTTCATATTAATCTGCATCCAAATAAAACCTTTCATATTCAAAACTGTTTCAATACCTATACATAACTTTTTTAATTACTCAAATCGGAGATTCCGTTCAGAAGATTTTACGAATTTATGAAAATAAACACCGCCGCCGCCCTGCGCAATGACCAGTGTGGCCCCACGCTAAGCAGCCGTAGCGTAGGCCGGCGGACAAGGCGACCAGGGAGCGGGCACGAGATGCGGGGCGGGCACGTCTATGAAATAAGTAGTCGCCTGGTCGGCTTCTTACGCAGCGGACATATGCAATATTGAATATGTCCTTTATAAAGATAAAATTATAAATATATGTCAAAATGTTTAAAAATAAAAGTACGCCAGGGCGGTCCGCTAGTAAGTTATAAATGAATTAGTTATAAATGAATTACAATTGATCAGAGTAATCACATTAAATAAACTCCCTCTACGTACTCTTGAGCGCATTCACACAGACATCTCAGTGCTGGGATATCCTTTGTCGCGAATGGTATGCTGCAGTTTGGCAGAACTTTGTAATTATGAAAACTGTTTTAAGCTGTTAAATAAATAAATAAAAAAAATAAAAATATTTAATTCAAGCGTATGTAGCCGACTGAGATTTGATCTCGGATCAGGATTACTGTTATTTGGACTACAAGGCTATCACAATAACAATCTTAACACATTTTTCCCTGTTGAAATTATAATATAAAAAACATAGAATAATAGTTTTGAGAAATATTCAGTTCGCCAATGACTTTGAAAGACTATACTTTAACGCGTTTCCTGTTTTGTTGTTCGTTCTAGTTTTACTCTAAACAGCTAGAATTTTTACTGCAGTGTAACTTAGGAAACTGACTTAGTTTGCCTTAGCTTGCCTGATTTTTTATGTTTGAAAATGGGGTAACAGTTCCGGGATTACAATTCCGTAGCTCTTTGCATTCTGTTGCATTATTTCCGTTCAAAAATTAATATGAAGAAGTTGAAAGTTGAAAGTTAATGTAATCCTTTGTGATAGATCAATTATGTTTTACCGCATTAAACTTTTTGTATAAACCTGAAAATAGGTGTTTACAATAGATCACTTGATACTTAAGAGCATTCTTTAGGGGTATACCAGTCAACCGATTAATTTTTACACAATTTGTACACATGTGTGTATCACGTACAATTTTATTTACTCATTAGTACAAAAACCCTCGACAATATTATAGCTCAAAATTGGATTAGCTTACTAATTCAATCTGTTTCTCGTTTGCTTTGTAATGCGTAAACGTTTCAGGTAATCGTCGAGACGGATCGAAGAATCCTGGACCGAATTAGTTGTTAGCAAGAGAAGCGTGGTTTTAATACCTTTGCACCGCTCCAGGATCGCTTCTTATATGCTATTACAGACTAGGCTGCTTCATATGATAGAGATGGAATTCAAGGGTGGGAATGTGTTTATTTCACTGAGAACTTGAAAGATGTTACAAATAATCACTATTCATTGTGGTGCACAAATAAATAGCTAAGAATTGACGCAGGACAATATTAAAAGCCACATAGTTGTTCTCTTTTCCATACATATTCATAAATATATTAGAGGTGGTTTTACCATGCAAACATTCACAAAAATTAACCACATGTAATTGGATATTAAAATATGAGTAACCCTAGTTCCAACTAGCAGACATTGACTAGGAGATACTATTCGTCTAATCTATATATATATATATAGCCTCAGACATGTTGGATATGAAGAAATTATACTCTTGTTCAGTATTACTTTTATACAATATACTATTACTACTACTACTCCTTACTACTATTGTACAATATCACCCTGCGTCTAAGATTTACTCTTTGACAAAAATGAATGCCGCCATGACAGCTCCCGATATATACTATTATATCGCCGTATACATCAATACACTATTTTAATTACTTACAATATCTTATTAACGTACCAGTTACTAATGTAAATTTTACTATTTATTCTCATGATAATTATTGGTAATTACTTTAAGCAAAAATATATATCTTTCAAATCAATTATTAATTGAACACAAAAGCAGTCATTTCACATATCGATGTACAACTATTTTGCTTTTCTATAGTATAAAATATTATGATATTAAATTATATTAAAAGGCTTACACTACTGATAATATAAGCTCGTTAACGGTTATGTTAATTGGTATTTTCGATCTGTATAACCAGATTACTGGTAGATTTTAATGACAAAGAATAACTATCAGTCATAATCAGTATTTCGCGAAACATACAATTTCCGAAAACTAAAATCTGTATTACAAATGTTAGTAGGTACTTCGTTAAGAAATAAGTAGTGTCCTTGTATTCCGTTATCTTAGGTAACTTTGGTTTCTATTATATGTACTCTGTACATAATTGGTTAAATCTCTGTCCCAAAAATACTTAAATATTGAGACAGACTTTTTTAACCGTGTTTAAGGCTGTGAAAAATTGGGAAAGTCTCTGTATCCGCCGGGTAAGTCGTGTAAATTCGAGGAAATTGTCTCGTATGTATCGACAGGATGTGATTTTCAGGACGTGACTTTAAGGTAATAAAGTATCTAATAAAGGGGAATAAGGCCTGATTGATTTACAAAAGAAAAATATATATTTCTATATTTAAACGCTGTTTTGAACCAGGATTAGTATTTAAAGTTGGTATTTAGATGCGGTATTAATTTCTTATCGTAGATTAAATCTGATTTTTTTTTTAAATTTGAATTTAATTAAAAAAAGTTGTGTTCGCCGCTCACACACGATAGAAGTAAAAATTCCAGAAAGCCACATATCGAGAATGAGATGAATGCAGAGTACCAGTGTTAGGATAATTGTAGGATTTAATTATTATTATTTTTTGCTGATATTCACATCTATATTTAGAATTAGTATATTTCTTATAAAAATGATAAAAATATTTATATTAACAATATGGTTAAATAATAACTAACCCTGGCTAAGTTGGCGCCTTCGGCCAAAACTTCGAATACGCAGGCGCACGCGCACGTACTAACACACACACACACACACACACACACACACACACACACACACACACACACACACNNCAGAACGCTCGGTGTAGAGCAAGTATAAAACAGTTCAGTATACGACGCCTTCTATCTAGATACTCGGCAATATTTAGGCACACACAAGCTTACATACGTAGTGTACGCTTAATGGACAAGAGTGGGAAGACCACAAAGCATCATGCAAAGAGGTGACTGAGTAATATGAAATACTATAATATGTAATCTCATTCTCTCTTTTTACTGTCACTTTTTCGTTTTATCGAGCTTCATATCACAATAGTACTAGTGACGTTTTACTTCTAAAAACTACAAAATAATTGTAGACGACGTAATACTGCAACGTGATGACCTAAATTTATTCCATTTTAATGTTCCCATATTCCATAATTCACGAAAACTGTTTTATTTTAAGTATTAGAAAAAAAGTTTGACAAGGTTGAAAATGTACATTCAGTGCCTTTTTTTTATTATAATAGCCGACAAACGAGCAGACGAGCCACCTGATGGTAAGTGGTCACCGTCGCTCATGGACATCAGCAAGACCAAATGTATAACTGATGCGTTGTCGGCCAGGAGATGAGAAGAAAGTAAGAAAGAAAGTACTGGCTCTCAAGCCCCCAGCCGGAACACGACTAGTCGTTTGGCGGCTGACTCAGGCAGGAGGATGGTAGCTAGCCAGGCAGGCCTCACGGATAATAATGCCAATAATAATATTTATGACTTAAAAATAATACAGATAATATAAACCTTATGCGAAGCCTTACCACCAAGCAGGCTGGCTTCTGTCGCCTCTTACTACACCCTGTTCTGCCAGCATGGGATTGGGGGAAATATTCTAGGCCGCCTCAATACGTCGCGTTTTTATATGGAGACCAGAATATACTTACTTACATTGCAATTTTTGTCTGTCGATGCATGTGTTGTATGGAAGTTACTAAAGAGATCTGAAGAGAAATTTCACAATTTGCATATCTGAGGCTTATATTATGGGTCGCTAGTATGGAAAATGCCCTCCTCGATGTACTACTGTGAAGGAAATATAAATTATCACGAACATCCTATTAATAGTTATGTAACCAAGTATTGCAGCAGTTGAATATATGTCTAAATCATAAAACAAGGAAAAGTGATGCCTAATACAATAAAATAGGGCAAATATAAAACATATTAAACTAAACGTTAGACGAAGTTTTCTAAAGCGAATTCAAGAAAGGTTACTAGTTAATACACTTTTCTTTAATCAATAATTTTAACCTAATACTATTGAATGACTGTATATTACAAAAAAATCGATAGATCTTATCATTAATATAACTTGTCACTAAGTGCCAGAACAGTGAAGAACTTGTCGTACCATTTTCTTCGCGAATTATGATTTATCTGCTAAGCAGGGAGTTGCGATTATTATGCGTACCTAATATCACATATTTTAGTGACTCTGCAGAATATCTTTATTAATAATTGGCACATTGATGTGCTATTTCGGAATCCGGTAAATGGCCTTCAGGTATAATTAACATTTATTTATCATGACGTTTAGTTATAATAGAACAAAGAAACTGCTCCTTTTTTGAAGTCGATAAAAAAAACTAAATTACAGCCGAATTTGTAATTAAATATGTAAATTATTTAATAATAAACCAGAAATTGACAAGGTTAGATTAAGGGCTGTTACGAGTTAGTACTGTCAACTCCAAATGATACTCTCTTAGATATCCCTGAATTAGTGATATGAGGCAGCTAAAGCAGACAGGGTTATTGAGGATTAATCAGACAGGGTACTTGACCAAAAATCTTCATTTTTGAATTGAATCACATGTATGTTCGTACTAAAAAACTAGTGTTTGTTTTGCTTTAGAAAGCCTGCGCATTGTTTTAGGAATGGGTTTATTTAATACTATAAATTAGAAACATATTAATTTATCATAATATCTGCGAGTACAAATTAACTTGAAAATTAATGTTTAATTAAATCTAATTACTTAAAATTTTGTATGCCTGATTGCAATCAGGTATAAAAAAAATTATTTACTGCCTTCTTGATATATGTATTTTATCTTACTAACTTTTATTTCCTATTCCGCTGGAACAGATCCATTTTCCAGGGGGACGAGTGTCTTAAATTATAACTCATAATATAAATAAAAAAATATGCCAAGAATCATCCAAATCTGTTAAGTGGATTTAGTGTGATACGTGGTCACGTAGATACACAATTTTTTTCTTTATCGATTTTTTTCTATTTTGATAAAAAACCTACTTACATTAAAATTTTCAAAGAATATTACATATACAGATTAGGTCCCCTTGTAATGTTATTATAAGTAAATAATAAAAAGTTAACTTAAATACAGAGGTTGTTTTTTAAAGGAACCATTATAGGCAATTTGAAACAATACTGGATTCAGGGAAACCATCTTAGGAAAGTAAGCATTAGGTATTATCATTTTCTTTAGCCTTTTACCGTATAGTGTTGGAGATAGGCCTCTTTAATTTTGGAAAAAAAATTGTCAATTTCAAGTTTGAAGTGAAATTTAAATAAGACAACTTCATGGTATTAGTAACTCTTTTAACTAACTATAAAAACATACATTTTCAAACTGACTACTAGTTTTTATTTTTTTTTGCAGCTTATACTTGTGATTCTGATACACTTAAAGTTGATTTAATTGCAGCGTATTTTCTTAATTTTAAAACCTAGGTAATGCATATAATATATTAAAATGCAAGATATACCCTACTCTTACTACTACTGGCCTATTTAAAATAACCCTTTATACCTGGTATACATAAGAAGCAAGAGTACATCCTAATAACTAGTAAGGCCTAGGTAGATGTTATTAATTAATATCTCAGAGACACACATTGTAAAGTCTGACTTATCCCTAGTGTGGCATTTATTTGAACGTTGAATATTAGTAAAATTGTAGTTAGTGTTGTGTTATATCCCACTCACTCTTCCAGATTTATACACTATATGCAATAGATATTGTATATACAGACATATCGTCGAGTTTTTCTGCATTCACACAGGCACAGATTTGTTTACAGAATATATAAAAATGAATATTTGGGCAAGTCAAGTACGTTGACTTCCCTTTCACTTTCACTTTTTACGTGTGTACGTTACGTACTTTTTACGTGTATACGTTATGTACGTTACCGCACTGTTTTATTTTTAATTTGCTATATATTATTTTCGTTTGATAGGTGTCGTGAGAATATTGCGCCATAGATTCTGGATTGTTTTAACGATAGCCATGATATATCGCACCCTTAGAATGAAAGGGACTTAACTCAAAAATAGCAATTTATGGGAAATGACGAAGAAAGTTTTCAAAAATGTATGGTCTTGAGTAAATTTAAAGAGACTGATGTATGAGGATTTCCCTTTTTCCCTTTCTCACTCATAATTCGGGCTCTTTTTCACCATGGAGTTTTAGAGTAGGCTTTTTTAAGTAAATTTATAGTAAAATCTGAAATTTCAGGAATTTCGAGTTAAGTCACTTTCATTCTAAAGGTGCGATTATATAGTAATTGGACAGCTAATAGAACTCAGTTGGCTCTTTCTTTTTTATAATCAAATTATCGCCACTCGCCACTATTTCTCTCGTAAATCACGAAACAGTTTTCACTAATCTAAGCGTGTCAAGATTTTAAAACTCTAAAAACGCAACTTATACACCTCGCCATCACTAATGTATAAAAAGTCTTATTAACAATATTAACTTAAGTACAGCATTTATAGATGAAACCTTCAATAAGAAGCAAGTGCAGACCGCAACATTGGCGTTGAACCGCGAACATCTCTCGTCTAGATAAACGGGTGCCTATTTGAAATTCCAATTAGAAAGTTTTCTCATTTACTTGATTCGGGCGTCAGTGGCGGGAGGGCAACAATTCGCGCTGATTAGTCCTGGTCTCCGCTGTGTACCGGATTTGAAACAGACAAATTTACCAGAAAATTAACCCTTCATTAGACCAAACAAATTAAATTATTTCTGAACGAGTATAGTAAAATTGCAAAAATCAAATAAATAATTTTACAATTAAATAATTGTAACATACGTATTTGTGTATATCTTTTGATAACTTGCAATGTATGTCGCAGACAGTCAAGAATACGGTTATGAACACGTCACGTCGCCCAAGTGATGGCAGCACCGTCGCTATAACTCAACACTCGGCAACTCTTTCTACAACAGAGCTAACCTAGCTAAAGGGATTAAGGCAGGACGTACTCATGTTTTAACCGTGCGTGGAGACTAGTCCCTTTCTGTCAGAAACTTTTAGACGTTTCATTTGTAATTATTGTTAAATAGTGAATTCTTCGGGAAACGTTACTCTGTTCTAATTACCGACTATCCGTCCGCGAAAATATTTAACTGTGATGGCAGCAAATAACTGTTAATCCGAGCAAATAAGATCAAATAAGTTTAGTTTAATTATAAAATGTTGTAAATAAAATATTGTCAATTGGAGCTAAACTGCGTTTTACTTCCAATATCTGACCCATGTCCGACTTATATATTTACAAGTTCATTTAATTCTGCAATGAAGCATGTTTTCTTTAATTGTCCTACGTATCAACTTCTAAGGAAGTTATATAATGGTTCATAGGCAGGTATGAAAGAAAGAGTTGAAACAAAAATCTATGAGATTAATTTTCAACAATGGAATAGAAACAATATTTAAATCTTATTATTCTCAGCGAAAGCCAGATGAACTGCGCTATTCCCTGCCATGTGCCATAGTTGTGACGTCGGTACTAACGTGGATCTATGGGTTTTATACGTAACAAGTCCCCTTGGAAGGTCATCAATCACTGCAGAATCATAATATTCATAAAGCTTATCTGCTACTTTTCTTAGAGTATTTTTCTTTAGAACTCTTTCCAGATATTCCATTATTCGCTACTCAGATCTTAGTCGGGGTTTCATTGGTCCGACATATATGTGATGTCAGTCTAGCACGCTATCGCCACAGACCTGCAGTGCAAGAGAATGCGCACGATATAGGCGATTTTGCTACCTCGCCTATCAAGAGCACCGCAGTATGCACGGAATTCCATCATCCAGAGGAAGCTTCAAGTCGAGAGTTTAGAAGACTTCATTTACTAATTGGCACGGGGCATGTTCGAGCGATACATCGCAGTTTTTGCGTATACGAAATCATGCTCGTCCACCTTACGGTGGGGCGGGTACCGGCACGATATATTAATCACGGACCAATTTCATAATGGACCACAGACAGGGGATAAGAATTGAGACAAAACTTGAAGAATAATTTTCTATTTAATTGTTGTTGCATTAACGATAATTGTTGTTACCTCAACAAAAAAAAATTGGTTGTTCCAACCCTATAAGAGTAATGTGCCTATGTTACTCTTATGTGTACACAACTTTGTATAAAAAGACGACTTACTCGTATTAAAAGAAAAAAAGTTGTTCCGGAGGTTATTGTATTCTAGACGATATTATAATCATTTGTTATGGTGAAAATGTTAGACACCTTACTCATGTAATAAGTTTCAAATTTCCTATACTATCGATTCGGAAGCAAGCAGATTTATTCAGAAAGTATCAAGTTCGAACAACCCAGACGCGGAACTTATTCGGTTGAAAATTGAATTTATCAAAGTTTTCGCGGGACAAACAGATACTTTATAGACTGTGAAAAGCAATTTACTTTCAATTCCCATCATCCGTGTGAATGAAGCTTACTATAACTTAATGTAAGAGTGCAGTACTGGTTTTTTAATGAATATGGAGAGTAGAAAACCAAGCTTACTTCTGATTTTTAAAGAATACGAACCTGTGTTAAAGATACACGAATACATTAAATAAAATTTCAGAAATACCCACGGGACATACAGTTGAATGCGATCAATATTTCCAAGAAATAGCAATATTTAATTTTTTTATTTTCACTTCTTATTTTAATTTATTTGACGATTGAAGCTTCACATTCCAGTGCTAGTCTGTTAATGCGTATAGAAATATCTGCATGTCTGTCCTTAGAGCTATTTAAAGTCTAATATCTGTATAGAGAGTTGACATCTATAGTTTCACGATCACAACATAAAAATATTGTTATGTTCCTGATAGTATATTTTCACCCTCCTGCAGAGACTTATATAAATTATTTATTTAATAATAGATAATAGTGATTGATATAGGCTTACTTATATTACAAGCTTGGCTATTGACATTGGATGGCAAACCATTATTTTTGTAGATGTTATAACTAAAATCCAATTCTATCATATTCAACGTCGCGTGGTTGCAATCCAGCAGTTAAAATAAATAAGTATGACAAAAATAAAAAATAAACGCAATAGTTAAGTTTTAAACAGACCTGGCGTTTATAAAATATAAGTAAAAATGGTAAGCGAAAATGTGTGAACATAAATAATAAAAATAATTTACTTGAGATGAACATTCTCGTTTTACAAAACGCGGATGAAAGAACCTTTCAACCAGTGAGGCAAGGAAAAACTACCCTTTTAACCAAGTGGCAAACGCTTGTATTTCCACCGTCCTGACCCTCTTTACTCGTGTACACGTTCGCCCCAACCTTGTATAATATAACAGAGTAGGAACTTACAGTGGTCCATCGTCTTTGAAGGAGAAAGAAAGTCGACAACTTCTTACAGGGCCATCCAAAAAATAATTGTACATAATGAATTAATGAAATGAATGAAAGAAATAATATATATTTGGTATTGGTTTTTACAAACATTTCTCGAAATTCAAACTACGCTATCACTTCAACAAATCCCTACGTGAGTGGTCCCAGAAGAAGTGGTAAGATACTTCCAAGCTTTATTTTCTTACTCATAGTTACATAAAGCACTCATATCTATATATTAAACTCATGCCCAAGCATTATCTTTAAATTAATCATCTAGCTTGTAATAACTTTTCTTCATAAGAATACTTTGAATATCACTTTATAATTTACAGTATTTTCTGTAATTTCTAACGGAATTCTATTATCAATATTTACACATCTAATTATGAAAGAGCCACCAGTTTTGCCAAGCCTGATATGTGGCACAATCAGTTTAACCTTATTTCTAGTATTAATATTGTGAACATCACTCTTCTTAAGAAAAGAAGCAGATAATTTTTAATGAACATAATATTATCTGACATATATTGTAATACAACACTTATTATATTAATTCATTTAAAGAGATCTCTAAGCGAGTCCCTAGGCTTGAGGTTGAAAATGGCGCGTACTGCACTTTTTTGTAATACAAAAATTGACTTAATATCAGTAGCTTAGACCCACAACAACAGACCATATGATATTACACCGTGAAAATAGCTAAAATAAACTAATCTTGCTGTTTCTATCTCAGTTAAGAGCCTCATTTTCTTAACACTAGAAGCAGTGGAGCTAAGTCTCCCTGAAAAGGTTTCAATATGAGGACTCAATTGTAATCGTGAGTCTATAGTAATTCCAAGAAATTTGGTAGAATTTACAAGTTGAAGTACTTCCTTATTTATAATAATATGAGTTAGCACTTGTCTTACATTTGGTAACGTGAATTGAATTATTTAATATTTGGTTTTTAAGCGTTTAACATAAGGCAGTGCGTTTAACACATAAAGCAGGGTAACACTTGCGAAATAGTATTATATACATCTTCAAAACATTGTATTCTTCTATTTACTTTAAAAACTAAGGAGGTGTTATCAGCAAACAATATGGTTTTTCACAAGTCCCTAGTGAAATGAGAAGGATTATTCATATAAGTTAAAAATAGTGGTCCTAATATTTATTTATCCTTGGGGTACTCTCATGGTAATGTTAACCCCTGGGGATTGTATTCCATTGATAACTACTTTTTTAATACGCTCCAAAAGATAAGATTTTAAAAGGCTGACTGATTATATGTTTTAAAAGGTCATAAAAATAGCATCCTGCTTGCATTTCCAAGCATCCATCAGTGGTATTTCTTCTCGAAAAATGGAACTGATTAATATGATATAATTTGTTTAGGGAATAATGTGGTAGTAACTGATTGTAAATAATTTTTTCAATGATTTTACTAAGGGTTGATAATATGGAAATGGGTCTAAAATTTGTGAGGTCGCTTTTATCAGCAGCTTTAAATAAAGGAATTTATTTACCATGTTACATTAGATTAGAAAAGCTACTATCATTAATATATTTATTAAAAATAAAACTTAAATGAGGCGCAACGGTATAAATTATTGGTTTTATTATAACCGTAACAAGACCACAAAGAGTACATGTTTTCTTAATATTGAATAGATTTGAAAGTTTTTATAATTGCATTTACAAGAGATGTGTTTACAAAAAATGGCGGCAGGTAACGGGGACAATTTGCGACCCCCGTGTTCCCCTTAAACTTAAGGGGAAGATCTACAAGACCATGGTCAGACCTGCTGTCTTGTACGGATCAGAATGTTGGGCCACAAAAGGGATGAATGAAAGACAACTGCATGCAGCTGAGATGAGAATGTTAAGAGGGATGTGTGGTATAACGTGAATGGATAGAATAAGGAATGAGTACATAAGAAGAAGTCTGAAAGTGGCACTGGTAACCGAAAAACTACGCGGAAACCGGCTATCATGGTATGGTCATGTTATGCGGAGGAATGAAGAGCATGTTGTACGGAAGGTATTAAGTATGAACGTAGATGGCTATAGAGGTAAAAGAAGGCCAAAGAAGCGATGGATGGATTGTGTGAAGGATGATATGGCTAGAATGGAAGTTACTAGTGAGATGACGGCCGATAGAGAAGTATGGAAAAAAAATACATGCTGCGCCGACCACAAATAAAATTGGGATGAGGGCAGGAGGATGATGATGATTTACAAGAGATGTGTTTGAAGTTAAATTAATTGGGGCATTTCTTAACACATGATTCCATGATAGCTATAGCAAGCGGATAGCTCAAACTTAGGTTTTAATGATTTTATGCAGTATTTTTGGAACGAAATCCTCAAAGACGACAGCAAGTACGCCTTAAAAAGTGACTTTTCCTTATTGACCTTTAAAGAAAAACTATGATCATTCAACCTGTTTCCTTATGAATAACGATTTACGTAGTTTTGACTTTGTTTACAGAGTTCTTGATTTTTTTAGTGATGTAATGTTATAAATATTTATAATGATGTGGTGTGTATAATTTTACATGCGTTGACTCTCCAACTTACCCACTTTCTTTTTGGAACTCAGTTAAGGATCTGAGAACATTAGCTCAGCCCGCAGCATACCAAACGTCTAGAAGTGCCCACTGGCTGATTGTATCACAAAATTAGAGTGTAGTAACAATTTGAAAACGCCATTGCCATTTAACCTATGGGGTGTAGGGGTGACATGTATATGAGCTAGATTAATTAACATTGTCTGTCAGTAATTTTCTGATCCCTTACTTCTCTGTTACAAATACGTAATAAGATATGGATATTTCGACGGTACATTAAAATTTAACATAATTGATATATGGTGCAAATAATAATAATTTCAGACACAAAAATTCTTGCAACGCAAACTCGTGCTATATGCGAGTTAACAAGCATTGCTCCTTACTAAAACATTTATGTTAATTAGTTGTTTCAAATAAAAATTAAATTATGTATGTATTCAAAGCAAGGCCATTTTAGGATTAACATATCAAAAGTCTAAAATTTGGTACTTACAACCTACCTACTTGTTACGACGTAAATCCAACATCAAATTAACTACGATTTATTGTGTAAACCACAATGTATTTATTATACATTCTTGTGGTGTAAACTGAAATATTACAAGAAGTTATTTTTAAATACATATATAGTTATAAATATATATATACAGTAATATATATATATATATATATGTGTTTATATATATATATATATATATACATTGTGGTAAGATATCGAATACTGTATTCATCGCAAATTTTACGGAATTCGACGCGTTTTTAAAATAAATTATCACTTACTCGGGTAAGGACAACGTCGTGAAAACAATTTATCAATGAGTCTTTGGTTTTAACTCCTCATTATCATCTCGGGTCCGATAATGAGACTGTGAGATTGGGGAGATGATATCATGTTATATTTTACATACAGCAAATAACAGTGGATCAGAACAACAAAATATAATTTATTTAGAACTTACAAAGCAATGTAAATTACAGGCAATTCTATTTCAGAAATCGGGAAAGTGAAACCCCTGCCGGTAAATCTGTTTCCAGCCGAATCTAAATATTAATGTAACACAAATTTACATTTGCGCAACGTGTTGCTAAAATATCGAAATATCGTATTAACGGTTCATTGCTTCTTTCGATTTAATGCCGATTTCAAAGGTAAATTTTATAAAAGTGATGTAATTTCATTGCAATATTTAAAGCATTTGTAACATTTAAACTTTAGCAATTATTAAGACAACACTACACTATCTATTAACGACGAAGTAAATTGTTTATTCACATTAAACGTATTGTGGTATTAAAGCTGGAGGGAAAGTTAATTATTAATGTACTTAATATTATTTTATTACCATGTAGGACATATATTTAAATATAAAAAAAATATCAACAAAATTAACACATTTATTATTGCCATTTGTTTATTATTACAGTAAGCCTAAACCATGAACCTAACTGTAGAGAAAATGGCATTCTCAAAATATTCTAACATTTTTCGAACCTTTGAGAACGAGTGTTCATTTTTTACAAGGCAACCGCCATTATATACAGTGTGTCCGTTCTTGAACTAGGAATAAGTTAAGGTTACAAAATATACCTAATTTCATCGACAAAAACATTTTGACGGGGGTCAAAACCCCCTCATATCGGAATGGCCGCTATTTTAATTTTTTTAGTTCTTGTAGACACCTTTGCCAAAACATACCGATTTCTCTGGACACAAGGGTCCTACAGATGTGAACAAAATATTATTTAAAAGGTAAAAACAACATCTATTAATTAAAAATAAACATCGTGGAAAGTTTTTATTAAAATATTTTTAAAAAATTCCAATACTAATTTAAGTAAAAAAAAATACTGTTTTTTTTAATTCTTCGAACATAATTTAAAAAATGTCACACTGATACTACATTTTTTATACCGTACTAATACTTAAGGATATTACCGACTAATCCACATCAAAATTATTGTTCTCAGTTACATGACTTCAGAGTTATTGCTGTTTGAATATGAACCTTACTCGTGGGTCCCTAACCCATGTCAATATATTGTTACGTGTCAGGATCCGCAGGTTCGTGAAATGCCACAATAGTTCCGCAGAGACTTTATTTCACTCAGCGGCATGCACAGGATTATGACACTGGGTATGCGGCAGAGTACTCGGTCACAAAAACTTTTTCTTTTATAGATTTTTAGCATAGCCACAGCCACGCGACGGATCTCTAAGTAACTCTCTAACCATGCCAACAGAACAAGTCTTAGATGTACTACTATTCATGTATATACATCTTCTACGGCAACGCAGACAAAACAGCGATCGATCGCCGCGGCGGAAGAAATTCTAATAAGTAAAATAATAAGCTAAAATATTATAACTACTCACCCAGTCAGCTTCAATTTTCACATATTCAAGGTTCCGGTTACTTGAGATTACTATATCCCGATGTAAATAAACGCAAGATTTCGGCCACCTCAAATATCTTATCCACATTTTCAACACAAACCTCACAATCAAATAACATTTAAAAAAATCAACAAACGCACTAGTAAAAGCAAATCACTACAATTATTATAGAAACTCAGTAATAAACTGTTAAATGTACACACTTTCAAATGTTAAAATGAAAAATCTTTTAAGAAAACTATAAATATACTGGCGCAAACTAAATAGTAAACAATGCTTATCACATGAAAAAAGTAAAATGGCCGCTGCGAAACACAAAACATTTCTGCTATTTTAACAAATAAAACCTTAATAAACAAAAATTCATAATGTACATAAATGATTTATTAGTCTTTGTACGTCTATTATTTTTACTGGGATTATAGGCAACGAACATTTCCGATTACTCCCGACAACTGCCGAACTTCCGTAGCCTGCCGCTGGGGTCGCGGCTTTCGATATTCATGGGTGTGTGCGTTTGCGAACTGTGCACGGACACCGAAATTACTTCACACATGCGAACAAATCTCCTGCGGAACGGGACGGCATGCCTTGGTAGATTACGTACATTATTTTGCAGCGCCGCTTGCTTGTCGCCAAACGTCTAGCAAACATAATGTTTGTGTGCTTGCAAATAGGTGCTATTTATAAAATATTAGGCGTTTTTAAGTTATTATATTTTGTTTATTCATTTATTTACTATTAATTAAAGTCATCTAAAACGTACGAACGTTTTATTAAAACATCTGTGAATGGCAAGTAAAGCACTGCATTTCTGCCTACAAGGAGCGCACGCCCCTGATTTCACTTCCACAGTTGAAGTCAAACCCGTAGATCGCAGGTTGATTTCGCTCCTCGAATTTCAATTTCGATACTCTGCTTTCGTATTCGGGAATCGAATGCTCTGTCGGCGACCCTGCCCGCTATATATATCGATTTCCGGGCCTTCCAGACTTTTCTACGCCTTTCGCAGAAAGTCAATAATAATACCCGGAAATCGATAAAACAATAGCGGATCAGGTAAACATGGCCATATTCGCCCCTTTTGCCTAAGGCATACAGCGGAAAGTGGCTTGAATTATCCCAGGTAGTTTTTATTATTACCTGAGTTTTTTGTGGCCTCTATTGTTTACGGCCGACCCTTTTAGAAACTTCGTAAGACTGCCGCCCTCTTCTTTTCGGCCAACCTATCCAGAAGCTTCGTAACAATATATATATTGTCATTACCAAAAAACCCTAAGCGGGACTATTTTCTGTAAAAAATAAATATTCATAACTTTTGTTTATTCAAAGTAATATTTATTCCAAATTGAAATTTGATATACTTAACGCTTTAGAAATTTATATTATCCGTTACTGACGTCATTATTGTGTATGTATTTTTTATGCATGTTCAATCATAACTCCGTTTTTTATAAACAGATCATTAAGCGTGCAGAAGATGGCTTGGAGTTGGTCTCTATTAAATATTGTGAGCATCTGATCATAAATTCTCAAGATTAAGAGTGGAACATCTTAACAAATGGCAATAACTGAGCCCTGTTAAAGCATATTTACTGTGGTTACATTAACATTGAAAAATTTCATCATCATCGTTGACCATCTCAGGGTCTGATAATGTGTTTTGGAAACAAGAAATACAATTGTTTAGAATAATACAAATTTGTTTTGAGCTGTTTACTTTTGCTACTGGTCTCACAACAAAGCCTATTACATCATTGGGGTGTCCATGTCTAAAAGCCATCGTCGTCTCATGATGCTGAACAGATGAAATCATTCCTCAATATTTAGTCATGGAGGATAGGAGGATTACACTGAGATTAGTAGATAGAAACTACACGGTCGTGTCTTGGGCAGACATGTCGTTTAAAATCAGTTTAGCGGACTCCTCGTCCGTTACACAATACTCGTTGTTACGTACACATATTCGCATTTTATTATGATTTTGTAGTTTTTCCATTTGAAGTTGGTTTAAATTTTATTTAAAAGATTTTTATTACAAAAACATTTATCTATGATTGTTTTCTTATCCCTGTAGATCGGAACCAGAATACGAGCTACGGTATCCTTTGCTTGTCGTAGAGGCGACTAAAAGGGGACTTCCGGGGTGGCGGGCGGTAAGAGTGGGAGCTCGAATCGTCTGGCTAGTGACCCCGGGAAGGACGTCGGTATGTGTGGCCGCGTACCGGCGATAAGATTGGATGGTGCGGAACGGGACATGTCCCTCCTGGGCAGAGCCCAACAGGGGCACTGCGCTCAGAGGACTCCGGTTGCGTTCCTATGGAGATCCCGTAGTCCTCTAATTAGCGCTGAGGAAGGTCACCTGGGGAGTTTTAGTACGGTAAAAATCCCACATAACCCGGCGTCGCTCCCACGGCACCGAATACCTTTTGAAGGTTTCCCCATAGAAAACAAAAAATAATAATAATAAAAATTATAATTAACTATGAAATATAATTTATTTTGAATTTATTATATACTAGCTATTGTATTGTAACTATTTTATACTTACTATTGACGACTCCATAGTCCCATTGGTAGTGACCCTGCCCGCCGAGCGAGGGGTTCCGGGTTCGATTCCCGGCCGGGGCAGACATTTTACTGACAAATAAATATTTGTTCTCGGGTCATGAGTCTTTGTAACGTCTTATTTGTGTATGTTCATGCCACCCGCTACACAAGGGGGTGTGTGTGTATAAACGTTTATTTATTTATTATTGAAAAAAATGCAAAGTATTCATATTTTGATAACCCCACCCCATAAATCATACGAATAATGCTACCAAATGTTTTCAAGTTATGTAACATTATTTAACATTAACGGTATTAAACAAATTGTAACACTTGTCAGACAACATGAGCAAGGGCGACTGCGGAAAGTGCGGAGTGTAACGAGGGGAGGAATGTTTTTTATTGTTGTGCGTGATTCTATCTCTTTCAGCAATTCAGTGGCGTTGTATTGTAATCGATAATATTACAATTACTTACATAAGAAAATATATGTAGTAGTTATAAAATAATCTACAAGAATGTTATAACATTTTCACCACAGAGGGAGTTAAAAACGTCTTACGATTCATAATTTTTTTTAATATATATATATATATATATATTAGTAAATGTTACAATATTATTTAATGTTAAATAATGTTTTAAAACATTTGTAAAACGTATTTTTGATAATGAACCTACAAAATTTTTCATTGTTATGCTTTATTATATTGCAGTACCTACTACAATCAAGTATCTACGCAATAATTATTCTGATGCTCTCCTGTGTAAAACTTTTTACGTTCATAAATCAAACCCATATCTTTTGTTTGCACTCTCCACAACGTTGTATGGGTACTTAATGTCAAATTTGGTACACCACTTCATTCTGATGGCGTATTAATTGAGTGGAAGCCCTGGCTTATTGGGCCGGCCACTAGATGTCAGTCTACGTCTGCAGCCGATTGCATTGTCGATAATAATTACTGGCCGCGAATGATATAAATAAAGTATCGACCAAGTCGGAATTACTCCATTTCAACTGAGGCCGAATAAATGCTACAATATGATATATTGTATACAATTGTTGCTCATTTAAAATAAGCTTTATTGATTTATTGTTGCAGTATTGTTAGAAAACAAAAATAATGCCTTTTTATAATTAATGTTCTTCCATAGTTTTCATAAAAAATAATTCTATAATTTTAAATATTTTATCCATTCAAATTTCAATTATTATTGTGCCTACAATTATGTAATAGCTATAATTGGCATGACATTTGAAGCAAATAATACATTTACCTTCGCTGGAAAATAAATAATGAGAAAATACTTCATTTATTTATGATAGACTTTAGGTATTTACTCTAATTTCAACGTAAATAAAAACAAGAGTCCTTGTACTGATACGAAAGTCCTTTACCTTTAATTTGAAGTAAATTTGATTTAGAAATTCAAAAACAAACGCCAGATATTTCAGTTTAAATTTGCCTATATTGAGTATCGGTAATTTCGTAAGTACCTGCCTGATATTAAAATAAGTTATTGGTTTTATAATTATTTTATTAAGTTAACGTATCCCCGATGATGCTTACGCCGCCTTTGAATAATACATTAACCGGTCCTACTGGCAACATCGATGTGACGAACATCTCGAATTTGCTCGTTGGTAGATGAAACGTTAAAAATAATTCTCTGAGATTGGTATATCTGACATCTATTTATTCTGTATTAATAACAACATCTATTAAAATAAAATTTACACAAATATTCCTTTTGAAATGTAGTAATAATACTTGTCTTACTTTATTTTACTTTGAAGAAGAAAATAAGTACGAAGAGTTTTGTATATAAAGACAACTTAGTCTGATATTGAAAATGTCCAATTTGTAAGAAAATTTGTATTTATATCCTTAATTTAAAATCAGATTTTTAGAAATAAGTGAATTTTAGATAAAGGATAGTTTACAAAGTAAATGTAATGGAGGTTACTACTGGGATCCATAGGTGAAGGCTGATGGAACGGTAATGAGATATTACCACGGAATGGCAGTGGACGTTGGCTGACGAAGAAAAGCCGAAACCGGGCTCAGTGGCGTGTCTTAAGAGAACCCTATGTTTAGCAGTGGACTGAAAAAGGCTGATGATGATAAACAAGTTTAAGGAATCCTTTGGACCTTAATTTATTCCATTATTGTAAATCGAATTGAATGTACTCCCAATGACTTGAAAATTTCCAATTTTCTTACATGAAACTATAAACGCCATTATATTGGATGGGAAAATTTCTTTATGTTACTCTCTGTAATCCTATATTGTTAACTTACACATGTGCAACTTAGACTATCTTCATATTTTGATGATTTAAAATGAACTTAGGTCGAAGCCATTACGTATAATATAAAGATAAAATTAGTAGACATCAGTCTATTTTGCATGTGTAGTCGGTAATTGCTCCCCGCGACTGACGTATGTGATGTCAACTCGAATTGCGTCCCTTTCAATTTAATCTTGACACGAGCGAACGAGTAGAGGGCATTTAATCATCAAACACGAGTCACACAGACAAATTAAAAGCTTACCGTTCATAAAATATATAGATCCAGAACGCTCACTTGTATAATATTTCTGTTATGCAATCTACAAAAGTAGTAGATTAAAAATTTCAAGTCTTTATATCAGTTTTGAAACAATACCTCTGTGCTTGCTTCTCAATAACGCCATCGAAATTTATAAACTATATTATACTAATATATAAATCTGCAGTCTGTCTCTAGAATTAATTTTATTGTCATGTTTTATTGTGATGAATATTTAATACAACCAACCAAAACTTGTACATTTTTGGCTATCTGTCTATATGTCGTTCTATAACTTAAAAAGATCTCGACCGATCTTGATGAAAATAAGTATATAAGAAGAACATGTAATTGCGCAAATGAGTCTATATATTATATCGAAAGTACTTTAAAAAAAAAATTTACTTATATTACTTTACTTCCGTAAATATGGCAGCTTTTCGGCTGTATTTCTGACTTTAATGTTGATGGAACACTATAGGTTCATTCTCTGTGCATGTACGATGATATAAATGCAAGTTCGGCTCTATACTACTAAACCTCTTTCCATATTATCACTTAGGTGCATTCAGAGTCTTAATTTATTTTGCCAAGCCACTCTCATACATGCTTTATGCTTTAATAATAACCGCGGATCATCAAATGACAAATGCGACCTAAATATTTGAATCTTCTTAAAAGTTGTTAGCGATCTCAGGTGCAAAAGTTTTCTTACCTCGTGCGAAACATTTTTCTCTTACGAGTTCAATTTATATTTTTGAGAGGCAAATTCCAATATTTATGACACTTAGAAGTTTTAACGGGAGAGATTAATTTTGTTAGAAAAGATTCCGTTACGGTTTTAGATAGCGAAATTTACTAATGGAGTTATGTAAAAGAAGTTCAAATGGAAGCTGAAAACAAACTTAAAGTATAAATAAATGCAAATATACTTGTCAGTAATCAAGATGGATCTAAAATGGACAATAAGAACTATATTTTTTTACGTTCGCAAAACTTAAACTACATTACAGTACGAACCATCAGAGTTGTAATTTCTATGAGATGAAAAAAATAACATAAAATAAAATATTTTATATAAAATAAAATAAAAATAAAATAAAATATTTATATGTTTAGTGTTAGAATGCAAGTTATATGTATATACTAGGTATACTATTTAACTGTTGTTTTACTATTTTTAAAATGTATACCTCAAATATACATTATTACTTATACACACTACCTTGCTACAATAATACAGCTATTCTACTACACTGAAATGTATTGCATATAATTATTATTTGTCTTCCTAAACCGGGCATATATTACGAAGTCAAGAACAGTTGTAAAGAAACACATTTCTCTCTTTCTGGAACTTCAATACCCAGACAATTACACCAGATGTGATAATAGAATTTGCAATTTTGTAATGGTTTATATTTCCATGGGAAGACAGTGCCTAAGTTCCTTCGTGATAGCTTTACTTAGTCAGTGCTTAGGAAGAAGATACAGTACGCTAATCTTGTGTCCCGTATAATTAGAAATATGAAAATTTGCTATATGCAATATTTAAGCATTAAAAGGACAATTATTAATAAAGAGTTTAAAAGAACTGTAAAATAATTTTATTATGTATTATTTTCATCACAGAAAACATGCTTTAACGTTATCCAAAATTGAATCGAGAAACGGAAGCCGTAAATTGATTCATGTTACATGCAGGCACAGATGGCGATGAAAATAGGCAAAAAATAACTTAAATAAATACCAAAACAACGATTTACAAATAATTTTATAGGTCTTGAATTGAATTGGATTTTTAATAGAATGAAATAAATGTGAAAGAAATGTCCTCAAATAGCCTTAGTAAAGAAAGAAATGTCCTCGAATAATGTCCACGTCTTGGTAAAAAGAATAGGTCGACCCCCGACCAGGTAGACTGATGATGTAAAGAAAACAGCAGGGTGTTGTTAATTTCAAAGGGCCCAGGACCGGTCGATGTAGCACTAATTAGGGGACGCCTATTCCGAGCAATGGACTTTAAAAGGCTGAAGGTGATGATGATTAGATAGATAAATTTAATGGCCATAAATATCAAATACTTAATATTATGAGAAAAAAAGATACAATATACTGTCTCGAAAACAACGTTTGGTTTTTATAAAATCATACCTAATACAAGTTTTTTTAATAGCATTTATTAATTGAAAATGATCTTTTCACATCTATGTAGGTTAATAGAAAATATTTAAAAATTAAAATTGCTAACTAATATATGGTCAATGGCGAAATCTTTCCCGTGACATTAATAAAGCTATTATTTTTTGTAACAGTTCAAAACTAGGGGTTTTGAGTAAAATATTATGAAACTTTAAAATTAAATGTCTGTAATATTTGACGTATTTTTACTAGCTAAGTGGATTTGAATGGATTTTTATAAAAAAATACAAATGTAATGAGAATAACTTTCCTTTTGGTCTTAAGATGTAAAATAGTAATAGAAGCGTGAACAGGCTTTCATAAATTAATTTCGTTCAACATCATAGACTTCATCACCACTTGTCACCAGGTGGAATTTTTGTCTAGCATAATTTCTTTTATGTTATTAAGTAATATAAAACCAATCAAAACACCTAATCTAAATATATAAACATGATTAAATATAAAAACCATGTTGACGAAAATATGTATGCAAATAAACATTTCGACATCTGTCAGTTTTTCATAATAGAAACAAAACTGACATTCATAGATTGAATTTTCTAGTATTGGTGTTGGTGTAATATACTGCTAGACCACTGAATCATATCGTCTTGCTTTTTTACTGTAAAAACGTAAGGCATTGGTAAAGCGGATACTTTTTTAGCAAGGGCATTACAGCACATGTGGTCTATTTTATTGGTGTTTTTGCAAATTTGAATTATTAGACAACTTTTTTTTAAGTTACATAATGAATATAAACCTAAAAATGCGAAGTCATTCTAGTCTTTTTTACGGCACTATAGACACAGAAACGTGTGCTAAAAACTCAGGCAAGGAAAGTACTCGTATTTCGCTATAAGCCAGGATTTTTAACGATAAAATTCGTAGACGATAAATGTTACGTAGCTCGCAGAGTTGTAGAGTACTTAAATACCAAGACACGAGATAATAGTTTGATTAACGTAAGTGATATCAGCAGTGGTGCATTAGTGATTTAAACAACGCTCTAGACTCGAGTTGGAATCCTGAATGGACCTGCAATTTTTCGCAGTCGCTTCGTTGAAACGTTATGGGGGGACCTGCATACCTAAGAGTTCTCTATAACATTCTCAAAGTCGGCCAACTCGCACTTGGCCAGAGTGGCGGGTTATAGCCTAACCTCTTTCTAAGAGGAAATTCGAGACCAGTAGTGGTAAAATTATAGGCTGAATGATTATAGGCTAAACTATGGGCTGAATAACAATGAAGTGATTTGCTCTAATAATAAAATCATACAATAAACAAGCGTTTACTGCCATTTATAGTAGATTTATATTAGAATTGTTTTCCAAAGCAATTATAATATTATGATAGATACGAGTACATATTTTCGCTAATAAATATAATTTTATGTCAAATATAGACATTTGTTATCAAGAATAATTTTTATATAAATATTTTGTTGAACAAATAAATACACATTATAATATGCATTTAAAATTGGTGAAAATTGTTTAACGATTGATAATTAAAAGCTAGTTAAATATAAGAAAATAAAAGCAAATTTTATGTAAAAAAAGGTGGCAGCTTTTCCGAAGAACCACTTTGTCATCTTTTCAATCTACTTAAATGAAATCCGAATGCTTGAATTGCTTTCATTACGCCGTCCTAACCTTGTTCGATGGACGAAGCTCGTGTAAACGGGCCGCGCCCATGTCTGGATTTAATTAAAACGGACGCTATATTCAGTCAACGTATGTTATAGAGAAGTAACAATAAAAATTGTAATCTTTATGGGATTATTTTATGATATATGCTAAATCAATAATGATAAATAACATCATAATAGTCAAAATTAAGAGTTGACCCAACACCGCGTTGTGGTCTCTGTTCAAAATACGGAGGATTAAATTTATAGTGCCCCAAAGTCAGCCAAGTGTGAATAGATAGACTTCACACACCTCTGAAAACATTATCAAGGTCTCACAAGATATGAAGTTTAAAAAATTTGTTGTGAGTGCAAAATTCGAAACCAGCAGCTAAATGGGAAACTGGGCTTAATACATTATCAGATAAGTTCCATGGCATGGTCTCCTCTCGTAGTTGTGGGGTAGCAGAGTTCTGTGAAGATACTAATGACCGAGTCAATTGTCATTATCATATTTTACTTGCTCTGCTTGGCGACCGATATGAAACTAATTTAAATTTTATAAATTATTTATTGTAAATTTTTTAAAAAATAAATTCCGGCAAATGCGGTACGGTCCACGTAATATTAAGTCGTTAGCGTCGCCCAGACACTTCTACCACACCAGGGGCATTACTGACGAGTTCTCAATCAAAAATAAAGCCGTAAAAAGCCGCTAATAATGATACTGAAATATAAAAGCTCCATTGTGTAGTTGACAGATGTAAGGTCAATTCAATATTCTGTTTTTAATTCAAATTTTTATTCGTTCTTATCAAAAATCTTTAGTATAGTACTAGCAAACTGTCCTCGTTTCACTTCGGAAAAACTACGTCTTATGCTAAGAAATAGTACGTACATTATTTTAAATTAATTTATAACTTTTTTATTTATGGACAGATTGATATGAAACGAACTGTACATATTAAGTGACCCTTACAGCAAAATCGGATAAGCCGTTTCTGAGATTAGCGCGAACAAACGCACAGACAAAGAGACAAAAATTTTAACAACTATTGTTTTTGGGTTTTATTGCGTTAATAAAGGCCCCTTGTACTTAGTAGTTTTTTTCATATATCCTTAATGTACAGAAAGGGAACAGTTAGAATTTTATTATATGTATAGATATAGTATATAATGGCATGATTTACAAGGGCGAATTTAATAATGAATTGCATTCTCTGTCAGTTATATATTATACATACAACTGTATTTACTTACACTTATTTATAGTTACAGAGAACTAATTTAAGTGAATCGAAGCCACAAATATGTATATAGGAAAACACTAAAAGTAAAGGAGTTATATTGTATGGTAAGAAAGAACTCTGCGTGATATCTATTCTGATCACGTTTACCTACATATAGCAAACGGCTATGCAGGAGATCTCATATCGAAACCGACGAATTCAGGGTTCGATTGCCGCACGTAAACGATAGGACTATGTGAGCGTACACTACATTTGATGGTAACAAACTTATACATTTCAGAACATCCAAAGCAACGAAGTACCTACAGCGTTGAAGGAATGTGTCTACACAGTATTTCTAAATAACGTCGGAGTAATCTATGTTATGAATAAACTGTAATGTCAGAAATTGTTAACATTCGACGTATTTTTCATAAATTTATAATAATGCTGCCTAATAAAACTGTAATCTCAACTTCCAAATTCTATCCAGCCGGATTAATAATCGCATGAAATCGACAATTTTCCATTTCTATTGATTTATTATTACAAAACGTAGTAGAAAGTTTAAAGTAGAGAAGTTAATAAATCCTATTTATATGAAACGAAATATCGACGATTTAATGCTACTATTAAACGGTAGGGTGTTCGATAAATTGGAAGGCGAACATTCAGGTTTACTAGCAAAGAATAATATTGTAGAGTAGAGTATAAATATATGTAACTATTTACTGGGCATATAAATTACCTAGACAGTACTAAGTAAGTCTACATGAGTATACTTGGTGTAGATTCAGTTTGGCTTTCCGAATCACGCGAAGTCAAAATGAAATGCACAAGGCGAGCGTCTAAAGGAAGCTACAAACATAACATCTTTTTCGCACCGTTATATGAAGTTATTGACACCGATTTGTTTGAAAAACTGTAAACAAAACCAATCAATTGTTTTAAATTTATAACAACCTGCCTTCAGTATTTGACACGACATTTCAAAGATGACTTAGTTCGACATATTAATTTCTATAAATTCATTTTAGAAGTATTTTTGGTAGAGACGGATGTATTTAAACCTAATGGGTTTAATGTCTCTGGATTTATTGAATTTATTCAAAACGTCAGATTGCAACATATCATAGTTACATAGCTATACGAGTATGTCTATGAAATATGGTCGAAACTATACCGCTTTAGACGAATTATAAATATAATAACGTTCACCAACGAATACCCTCACATTACAATTTCTGTGTCATGGATGGCTTGGACATTAAGTACATAAAAATTAACAAATTTCGAGCATAAACAAATTTATTTTCAAGGCAGAACTTATGGTTATGCAGTTGCCATTACTCAATCATTCTATAAGGTTTAAATACCCGATAACGTTCAATTTTGTTGTCAATAAAACAAATCGTGTCGCACTAAATGAAGTGATAAAACAATTGTTACAGCTGGACGTAACGTAAATTGGCCGGATTTTTCATTTTATTGCATTTCACCGAACTCGTTTAAACTGCCAGCTTAAAATAATGCGGGATGCGTTAAAATTTTAAAATACAATGAACGCAATGTTCAGTGTTACCTACACGTGCCTTCACAGAACTGACTGAAACTCAACTATACTATCGTGGCAATCGGCTGAAATGATGACAGTGGCTGTGTATTTAACGAAATACAGAAAGATTTATACTGCGCGCAGTACTAACGCGTACGTGTAATATTGTGGTGCGACATTTCATGAATAAATTTAACTTCTCACAGATTTATTGACGTTATAAACTCATTACGTTTTCCGGGAAAATAAGCCTGAAATAATTTAGCTTGGATTATTGAAATTTTGTACGTTAGGTTCTAGTTTCAGACAAAAATATTATGTAATCTACTCGTAGCACATTTAGTATAACTATATGCTAGGTTGAATTTGGTATACTTGATATTTAGCAAAATAAACTGATTAAGTATATAACAATAAAAAGATTAATTTCTGTTTAGTCTATAAATCGTAAGATCTATTTCTATTAATTCAGTTTGTCTCCAAATATTCTCTGTATTTATATTATCCCGTTAAACAGTGATAAGGACCGAATATAGGTTCTCACCCACATTTTCCGGGATAATTGTACTAGTATTATAAAATTTTAAATTTTTTATTGGCATCAGAAAATATTTCAGGGTACATTAACAAGTACGTAATCCAATCCCACATGAGTCTGATTCGAACTTGATATGCTTTTATAATTATTATTTCAATGACCGATAAACAAATTGAGGAGTTACCTGATGGTAAATTATCACAGCTGACCAGGGTTGTTCATAACACCAAATGCATCACCGACGCGTTGCCGGCCAAGATAATACAAGACACGCGCTCATTACTGGCTCTCTGATACTGCACCCAAGTCATGTAAAGACATTTCACGGGCCATTATAGAAGGAAGGTGGTAGCTAGTCAAGTATATAGAGAACCCTACAATGATGCTCGAACCCAGCAACCTCTAAACGTTCGCCATAACCACGTCCGTTCTTCAGCAGAGTGCACTACGAGCAGGGTAGGTTGATTTGGGCTCAAGGATGGATGTAGCCCCTTACATCAGGTTAATTTGAATATTTGCTCCCCAAAGTTAAGCTTCAAAATTAGAAGTAATTTATTTACAGAGAACTTTCGTTCAGAAGATTCTGAGAAAATCGGATATTATAGGCGAACAGACAAACAGATGAATGAGGTGTTGCATAACGCTTATATTTTATATCAAATTTTCGGAACCCTGAACTGTAGGTATCGATTAATCAAACAATATTAAGTATGTCTTTACACGACGATGGAAATACTCTGTGACTATTCGAATCCTCTTAACCCTCTATCTTGACTCCACAAATATCGAGGTTTTCGCAAGGCAATTGTTACTTTATCCTCGGGAACTATTTTATTCTGGATCACACTGTCACATTCAACTAAGCTAGTCTTTTAGATATGGATATTTTATTTCTTAAAAATATTGGCCATTTAGATTGTATGTGCTTACATTTCATACAAACACTACGACTATTAAGGGGAGCGATTTAAAGTATGACTTACGCAACATAACTTAATTCTATGACGGTCTTTTAGAAATAAGAAGCAAACATTGTCCACATAATTATACAAATCATTTAACTGACGTATGTTTATTTCCATGTATTATGTATGCAATTTATATATTTCATGTCTATTGCCGCATTCATACTATCATCGCTGAGGTCAGAATATAAACTTCATACAAACGAAATATCTGAACAATTTTGTGGCAAATCATAGACTCCTTCGTTGATTGAAAACATTTTCCAATTAAAAGCCATGCCGGTAAAACTAAAAATAATTACGATTTAGCTCGCGTAGCAACCATTCGCCAATTTTCAAGCCTTCCGATTGTGGAGTATACATAAAATGAAATTTATGGGTCGTAACGGCCCTACAGAAAGCGCCCGCAAACGTGCTTTACCGTCATTCAGAAAACCGCAAACTCGGCAAAACATCTTCTAGCTACGTACTTGAATGACGCAAAAGAAAATAAAGACAAAACGTCGCCCCATTTAATTTTATTGTCAATTAACAATTAATTGAAACTGACGACTATGATTAAATATTAATGATTTTTAAACGACTTCAAAAAGGTACCGGTTTGGTAAGCGTGTGTATTTTTATGCATGTACAACTATGTATATTATAACTCTGTTGTTTATGAATCTAATTTGATGATTCTATTTTCACTGTATAAAAGACGATTCGTAATCGGTCCCGTATAAATATAGTGAGGATCTGACGGTGGATTCCGGAAATAAAAGAGTGGTACTTCTCAACAGATGGGAATAATTGAGCTATGTATAAAAATATTTAGTATGTGATGATGTGTTGTTGAAACAAAAAATACAACTCCTCGGCAACAATTAGAACAATCGAATTGTATTTTAAGCTACTTCGGGTACCGATTACATTTCGAAGCCATCAATAAATTGTGATCTAGGATTCATTATCCCATAATGCTGAACTGATGACGAAAGCAACAACACCCCTTAAGGGTTAAATTAATAACACTGAGCTTAGTCCACAGAAACTATGCAAGTGTGTGATCTGTTCACTTAGTTATATAAGAACATTTTGTAATACCGTAATTATCACATAAAATAATTATCAATAAAAATGGATACATAAAGGTTTAAAAAAATTAAACATATTTTAAAAAGAAAAGCTAAATAGCTTGAAATAAAAAGCAAAAATACATTTTTATAAAATAATATTATATTCATTAAATACTGAAATGACTGGAGTCGGTGCCATGGCTGAAACCCAACGATACTTGGCGATTGAAATACCTTCTGCTAACGGAATATAAGTTTAATAAAATAATGCGATGTGACTATCTATATATTTATATATGTATATTGTAGTGTTCAAGGAAAAGATCTCGAAATTTTGAAGATAGAATGTATTCAAGTATTCCTGGCGGTTACAATAAATATGTTCAATAAATACAATCATACAATAAATAAATATGTTCGAGGCGTCTTCCATAAATTTTAAACAGGGATCGCAAGCTGACCATTTAAATCGTTAAAAAAAAAATGGAAATAATCGGTGACAAATCCATCGATGTGTTGTGCATAAGGGTTTCATTTATTAATTTCATTGAAGAGATTCCTTCGCCGTTTCTTCCTCTTAATGTTAAAAAGCACATTTGTAGTAAAAATGACGTACTTAAGTGTATTTACAAAATAACTAAATGATTAAATTACATTAATCTTTAATTTGAACATTACCACCAAAGCACTCAAAATTTTATGTAAATCTCGTAAGTCCAATTTAATTGGTGTCGGGTAAATTAAAATATCGCTCTCCTGTGCGCCGTGGTCACGTCACGATCTGAAATAAAAGCTTCTTAATCCCTCTCTATTAACCTTCTTTTAATCTTTCTCATAATCACACTTATATATTATGAGTCACTCGGAGTTAGTGGCTTAAAAAACCATAATAAACCAATTTTACGAACTTTCAAAATTAACAATTCGAATTCGACGCACTGTATGCAAGGCCACTACCGATTGTGATATCGTTGTTTAGTATTTTAATTACATTGGATTTAAATAAATTTTACGCCTGTGTGGAAATTGGCTAGCACATTGCAAACTATCCTTCACCCTGCGCGGACGTAGAACCAGCAACTCATATATATGGTAATCTGTAAGGGTACAAATACATCTCTAGATACATACAGTAGTTCCATTCAGTGTTAGTTGTGACGTCACATGCATTCGCTGACATAATATCCATCTATAGTTACACTTCAAATTTCAGTTAGTAACCTACAGTAAGTTAAATTGAATTTCAGAGCTTGCAGTTGAATCTACTGTTAGATTCAGCAAATAAGAGTTCTTAAGAATTGAACAGAATCTTTACGAAAATCCCGCAGTTTCTCTCGTCTCTTGTAATTTTAGTTTCTCCAGCTCCCTAGATCCGGTGAACGTATAGAATTTCTCTACATAACTAAAATTTAAAAAGTTCCTTCGCTGTTCCTACCGTTTTTGCAGAGTTAAACAATATTGTTTTTGATGTTCCAGTAATTTGTGAAAAGTTAAGTTAAAAACTTTGGTTTAAATTGAAATGTTTTCATTTTAAATATATAATACATATTAACTAACACTTTAGCTCGGTATTCGTATTTTTAGTTTCCTAAAACATGAGAGGGTAATGTAGAATAATCTGAAATAAACCGTGCTAAAAATTGGCATCAAAAAGAATCTTAACAAATACCAAGCTGTTTTTCAAAAATAGTCCACACCAGATAGCTACATTAATGTCGAGTCTGTTTTTCCTGTCAAATTTTAAAGTTTACTATTACCTATAAGCAAAGATTCTTCGATATCTGCTTTGATAACAACCTCAGCTGGAAGACACAGATAACTGAAGTCGCTCGTACCATGACTGCTTCGCTATCAGCCCTCAACCGGTTCAAAAACTTTCTTCCAATAGAAACAAAAAGACAGCTGGTTCAAGTGCTTATTTTCAATATTATCTATACTGATGATATTTCCACTATAAATACGGGAGAGGAGAGAAATATCCAAATATTTGACAAGTCATTCGTGTCGACAAGCTGGTTCGTATCATCAACAACGCGGTTCACTTTTTCTCCTGCCTATGTAAATATGATCATGTTTCCTCTTATCGACTTAAACTTAAATGTCTTTCCATCCGTGAACGAGGGCACGTTAGATTACTCTGCTTACAATGTATTCTTTGATTTTAAATTTTCTGAATATTTAAAATCTAAATTTCACCATGTATGTTCTTCCATTGACTAACAGCTCTGCTTTACTGAGTTTTACAATCCCTGTAGCGCGGTGCACTTATCTGGTTTTAATTTCAATTAATTCACCCTCTCGGGTGACTGCCAGTGGATCGCCCTCATTCACATTTAAAATTCACATTTAAAAATAAATTATTAGCACACCAGCGTGTATGTAATGATATAGTTAGTAAGGTAGGGTTGTAACCTCGGACGTCAATTGTGTATTAATATGCATGTACGTATGCAAGGGTATGGTTGCGTGTATATATATATATATATATTATTATATAATTATTATATTAAATATAATATTAAATATAAATATTAATATTATAATTATATAATATTAAATATAAATATTATATTAATGAAGCAAAATAATGTTTATAATTACTCAGTCTTTCAAATAACATTTTTTCTGTCTCTTAAAACTCTTTAATAATATTATTATACCAACGCATGCTGCTTAAATATGTAATATGTCACAGCTGAAATTTTAAAGTGACGAAAAGTTTAATTACGCAAAAAATTTCCCATATTTCATTTTTATTTCAATTTGTTATTATAATAGTTTTTTAATGATTAAATAATAATTATTAATAATAGCAACTGTGATTCAATTAATTAATCAATCAATTTTCTTTTTTATAATGACAACAACAACATTGCATTACTTACAGCAATGCATTCCTTGTAGTATATAAACGTTTACTACAAAAAATGGACATGCTGCATCAAGTCATATAGAAAAAGTCCTCAAATAAGACTACAGTTCTACTCGAAGACGTAATATAAAGTGGATTCCTATTTAAAGTCCGTAACAAATAATTTGCCATTCAAAATGTTTAATGAAATCATGTTAAATAATAATGTTTAATCTTTAAAACAATATTTCCTCGAATAAAAAAAAAATATTTTGTGTTAATAATAAGACCTTTACCAACTTCACACGAAATTTTACAAAAATCATATCAGCAAATTTAACATGAAAATATAGTTAGTTAACATACTAATATTTATCAAGCTCCATAGGATGCAGTCGCCAGTTAAGTATTAACGGTGTTTGTTTGAGGAAATTTAAGGAGTTTAATTTCTTTTCCTCAATGTTAAATCACTTTTGGAAACGGAAACAAAAAATTACGACCATAAATGTATTTACAATACGAATAAACCTACTTTATTAAATGATTTTGAATTTGAATTTGAACGTAGTCTTTACGATTTAATATTTTAAAAAATCGTAGTTAGTTTTCAAAGTAAGATTCGAAGAAGTACAAATGGCATTGTTTTCATGAAATAGTAAATTGATTCAATTTTACCAAATGAGCATATTTTCATCTTTGGCGTTACTTTTTGCCATCTCCACAAAACAAAATAACAACTATGTGAAATTAAATAAATACCTCGATAAATATGTGCATATATTATTATTTAATTACCACCGATTTCTAAGCGTTGATGTTGGTAAATCATTAACATATCAATAACATCAATCTTATGTACAAAAGAACGGAAGGAAATCTCAGATGCGTCATAAATAAAAACTTGTTCGCGATAGAACACAAACTATAACCATCAAACGGTTACCATTTGCAAAGCAGTTTTAGGTATTCGATGACAGGGATAAGCGCGGTAATCTTTTAGATACTCGTATTTACTGGGGATATTTATTTCGACTGTTAAACAGCGGTACCATTTTCGGGTAAAGCCTGAACTCAATTAAATAGGTTAAGTTTAGGTAAAGCCGATTAATTAAGGTTCAGTAACTAAAAACAGAAAAGCCCGTAGCACGAACTCGGTTTGTCCATTTGTTTAATTCGGTTTATCGCTGTGTCATAATTCTTTTGAGACATTTTCAAACCTTTTACCAGATTCACAGTTCAGAAAATGACAATTTACCAAGAACCTAAATAATTAGAACGTGTTATTCAATTTTAAGTTATTTTTAAGTATTTACAAGCTTTTTGTAACTTGCTGAGTTAGTATTTTTGTCTAGGTCAAATGTTGGAAGGTAAATTAGAATCACTTCCTGACGTTCGATTGGACTCAAATTTGGATACTGCGTATCTTCGGTGACAATGCAATAATATGGTATAATGGGCTGGTCAGAAGATGGAGTTGGAAGGTGACCATAGGAACTCCTAAACTAAATATTTTTTTACATAGAGTAAGTCAATGCTTGATAACAATCCCACCTGATGGAAAGGGGTGATGAATTTTAAGATGTTAAACGCAGTTGGGGTTTGTTTATTTTATAATATTTCAGTTTTTATCCAGTTTGGGCTAATTTGTTTTATCTTAATAAACAAAAGTCAACCGAGTAATGTTTAAACTGAAAAAATCAAGATTAAAAAAAGCTTTTTAGAAGCCAATTTCTATTTACTTAAATACTTAAAAAAAAATTAAAAATCATTTAACCAATCAATTTCTTAAGTTACACAATTTATATGATACAAAAGTTTATTATGATAAATAAAAGCTTGTATTTAAAATGTTTTTTATGATTTTTTTTTCATATTTCCAATAAGCACTTTTACTGTGGCCCAAGTTTCGTAAAAATGGTATTGTTAACCAACATTTTCGTGAAGTCTGACGGCTTGTGTCAATCATTTTATTTATTAAAGGTTGACTACAATCTCACCTGTTGATAAGTGACTATGGCTCGAGGTGGTAAGCCGCACTAACTTGATCTATCGAGTTCAGCAAATTCTGCATGGACGCCAGGTCCTTGGATGGTGAGGTTCGTACCACCGAATTTAATCTTGATGGCACTTTTGCACACATACTTTAGACAAGGATTTAGGGGTTTTTCATAAGCCTGGTTAACTGCCACTTTATAGAAATTAAGACTTTATTGAAATGTTGTTACTCCATTTTGGACGCAGTACTGAAAAACCGGTTTGCCGCGTTGATGACGCCAAATGTTTCAGGCTCCCAGTTCGACTAAAGAGGTTCAAAAAATCAGAATTTACGTTTTGTGAATTAGGACGACTATAAGAATACGCTTTTTATCAATTAACGGCTAAAAACTTACAAGCTTTAAATATGGATTCCATTTTAATTTTATATTTTTTATCTGAATTTATACTACTATATAAATGTATATTCTCTGTCTGTCTCTACATTTCATTTTTTTATCATATTTCGTGACAAATATTCTTTTTATGACTCACTGACATCAATTTAATCATTTTCCAAATTTTTAAATGTCTGTCTGTATGTCCCGTTATAACGAATATTGGTATCTACCTCTATATGGCATTTGGCGTATGGCATCTACTTCTATTTGAGACGATATATTGCGCAGTGTCTGAGCTAAAGAAACCGATGGGCGAGCGGCATAACTTGCCACAGACTCGACACTGGAAATTATTATTGTTAGAGACAGGTGCCAAAGATCCACACTCACAAATACAGCACTCCGAACCAGGCTTTATCACAAATATCGCGACCTTCCATAACCCGTTTACGCCATTCCAATCGGTTTTCTGCCAGCTTTTTCCAGTCCCGGTGATCTATTTTTAACGCTGCCATATCCCGCATGGCACAGTCTTTGAAGCGGACCAAAGGTCTGCCAACATCTCTTTTTGCATTCGCTATTGCACCACGAAGAGCACGTCGTGGTAAACGAGAGGGTTCCATCCTGCGCGCATGCCCCAGTCAACGCAGGAGCCTCTGTTTGAGGAGCGCGGTTAAACTAGGTAGCTGCGTTATTTCTAAAATTCTCTCGTTTGTGACCCTATCCTGCCAAGTCACACCTACAATTTTACGTAGGCAACGCATGTAAATAGTATTTAAACGATGTTCTTGTTTTGCATACGATGTACAGGTTTCAGCTCCATACAAGAGTATACTTAAGATGGAAGCTTGAAAGACTATCATTTTACTTGAAAGACTTACAAGTTTAAATAATAATGTAAATATAATCAATTGTTCAACCCGAACGAAGTCGGAGGGGGCCGCTAGTCTTCTATTCTATCATTATATTACAACATTTTGCAAATATTATCTTATATTTTATTAAAGAAACATTGATATTTTTAATACAGTGGAAAAAAATTGTAGCTGCTTTGACTAATGACCGACTTTTTCCATAAACGGGCCATTAGGCGTCCCAATTTATCCTTTACACATTGTCATCCACAGATGGTAAAATTCGGGAATTCTGCGTAAATCAAAACACCTTATCATGCTAAGGACATCCCTGGTGTACCAATGTTGCCATGACCACTTAACAACATATGGCCCATCTGTACCTGACTGTAAGCGTCCAGAATTTAACGTAAAAAATAATAATAAAGATAAGTTAACATGAATTATAATAAAAATATTCAAAGTAATTACTTAGTCACTTCTTACATATAAATGTCAACAATTTTATCAAATAAGCAATACTGAAATTGAAATTAATATGATAATATAAAATATAGTTAATAGGTTAATCGTTTCCAGGAACTCAACCGTTAAACACTTTCTCTTCCGACTTAATCGTATTTCAATAAGCGAGCCTTCCGCTCTACTTATATGAGTAGATTAACGATCAGAAATATGGACACCCGTCAAAAACTTCTCCAGTTCGTGACTATATAAACACGAAACTGAGCGGCATCAATTTGTGTTATATAACAAGCCGACAAACGCGCAGACGAACGACCTGATGGTAAATAGTTACCGTCGCCCATGAACATCATCTGATCATCATGAACTAAAGGCATCACCTACGCCTTATTGACCGAAAACGAAGGGAGAGGACCCGAATCATTACAGGTTCTCGTAAACTGCCACCTAATTTTGTGATGTATCACCGTGGGTTTTGGGAGGATGGTAATTTGCCAGGCGGGCAATTAACCCTACTACCATACAAGTACACAAACTGCAAGTAATTAAACGACCAGCCGTTTAGCCGACTTCCAACAAGAAGGATCAGGCGCCATAGCCTCGCCGTTGTTCACCAAGGTGCACCACGAGCAGGAGCGGTTGGCTCGGGCTCAAGGGTAGACGGAGGCATTTACACTTCAAATCAATTTATAGTAACAACGCACGTTGTTTTTTATTTAATTAAGTCATAAATCCGAAGCTAAATACCATTTATCACGGAAGAATAAGCTTATTTTACGAACTTACACAAACATATTGTTATGCTATAGTAAGTAGTTTCAGTATTTGCTATCTGAAAGTGTATTCCTCATAACAAAAATCTTTTAAAACTGGTGAATACATTAATAATAAGCATTCTATTACATAGCGCATTTTGTATATAGTAAATAATCTTGGCTTAAAGTGTGAAAGCGTAAACTAAAAAAAGGGGTTAGAGTAAAATGTAGAATAATGTTTTCAAGTACGCTTACGCTTATTTGGCTTACGCTTAATTATATTAAGAAGCTAATGCCACATTTTCACATTTTTTTTAATATATTGAAATCTAAATTTTATACATAAAACGTATTCTTTACAACAACCCCTTTGAGTTGACGTATGACATGATTGCACTTTTAAATCTGCCTCCTTTAATATTATACCAAAATCAGATTTCTTTTATTTACCGAATACGTCAGTGATTGCGTGCTCAAATGTCTACATACCAAACTTCCACTTTTCAGTTCAGTAAATTCTGAAAGAATCAGATGCGACTGATAAGCAGACAGACGTGCTATAAAGATGACATAAAGACACGCTATAAGATAAAGTTTCTAAAATGTTTCCATTTCTGCATGTAATCATTTATCGAAGAATCATCAAGGTAACTGGATTTTGCGATGCGGGTAGTTGAAAGTGATAACAGCATCAAAATAATTTACACTGATAATAATTAATGGGTGGATACGTACCTATATTGGAGATACCATAGTACAGTATATTTTATATCTCGTATACGCTAGATTTACTGTCATATATTTCATGGCATGTTCTATACACCTTCAACACAGATAAAATACATATGTAGCTGGATTTGTACACTTATTGTACGGACCAGTGTTTATGTGGTTTTGTTCCTGCACGTTTCTTACCATTTTGTATACGATAGAAGCGATATAAGATGTAAACAGGATTTTTACATAATAAAAAATAATATTTTAACGAAACAATTATTCAAAATGAAAGTGGTGTAAATAATTTTAAAATGTGTTTATCTTTAACTGTCTTCCGAAAAATTTGTGAGAGTTTCCACCGCGTGTTTCATGCCCCGCACTATTGAACTGTCTAAAAATCTATTTAAAATAATCAACATTTAATACGTTTTAGTTGTAGGGATGCGAAAAACATTATAATTTTGCTCAAATTTTGAAAGCATAAAAACAGATTCATGATATGATTTGCTATAACATGATGACAAATTTAGTCATTTATTGTAAGATTTATGGATCCAGAAAAGTCCAATCGGTTCGTCTAGATATTATAAAACGAAACTTGTTGATGACAAATATTATTTCCCTCGACCGCATGTAACGAACTTCATGTCTAACACAGCTGTGACTAATGTGTATAACCCGTGTCAACTAGTGACGAAGGTGCCGTGCATGTGAATAAATCCTTAGATATTGATACAGGAAAATACCATATCTTTTAAAAGTTACGTAAAAGTACTCATGTTTCGTATAAATTTGTTTGCTCATTTATGTCGATAAAAATGTTTGGGCTACAACAAAATAAAATATTCTCGATCTTTGTTTCAAGTTAAACCAATCAATTCTTTTAATAATAGAAACATTTAAGTTATCATATAATAGCATTCTAAGTAGAAAAATGAATACAATATTACAAGTTGTTAAGAATGTCTCATTGTGCGATGGAGAAAATCAGTACAAACGAACCAGTCATGTCTCAATTTAAACTTCTCGACCGCGGTCCTCCCGTACGGAGCAGAATTAATTTAAATGAAATCATCACAGTTTATTCTACTGAGATGGTGGAACGGGCGTTCAACCGACAAGAAAGCGCCTCAAGACTCATTTACAATTCCAATTAAGGACAATTCTCATTTACTTTTGCATTGTAGGAGTAACAAATCAAAGTTTAGCTTTTCTGCTTGTTGCGATTTCAACATATACTCTTAATACCAGAAAATAGATTACGTAATCACATGCTGTTAAATTGTTAGAAAAAAAAAAACATTACACAAGATTAAGTTAAAGCAATTTCTATTTTGTGGACCTAGTACATACACTACTGCGAAACATCTAAATATTTTGTTGTTTGTAGATACCACTAATTGAAAAAACCAATAACAAAAAAATAACAAAGCCAATTAGTTACTGGTAAAATTTGTCTGGTCAATATTAATTCACTATTATATTTGTCTAGCAACCACCCTCATTTCGCTTCGAGAATCATAATCGTCATGTTTACAAATCATTCCTCACAGCAAAACATTGTAAATCATTTTTATCAGGCGCTTCATGTTTAGCCCATTTAATTTCTTAATTAACTCATCACATTAAATTTTTTTGAGATTTTTACGATTTCTGATGGTTCCATGTTTAAAACGTGATATTAATTTGTCAAAAAGTACGCATGTACACATACATCCATATATATTATACGATTTTTACCGTACACGCCTGTAAGTCATCTTATACCCGTAAGTAAGATTTACCCAAACCCACTTTGTCCCTGGTTCACACTAAGTGCCTTGTCAAAACTTGTTCTCTATGGTATTCCCCTTTGATTTATGACTTCGATATGTCAATTTAACGTCAATCAATGTGATTTATATGGGCATTTGCACAATCTTCGCGCAGGTTACGTTTAATATCAAAGTCGATATGTTTATAATATAACATCATAGACCAACAAACTCTTCTGTGTTATTGCGCTCATAAGGTATAATATGATGTTTAAAAAAAGCGTACAAAATTGAGATAGGTTATCTCGCTCTTTATGATTTATGCACGTCGATTTAACAGTATGTGTACCTGTAATATTTATTTGACACGGCTTAAGTACGCAGCACAAAAAGTTAATATGTTTTTATGAAGTTCAAGAAAATTTGTTGAGAATTTAGAAGTTTAAGAAAAAAGTGTATATATATATATATATATATATATATATCATAATTTGTTTATTGTTTTCTTAATAGTTCTGATAATGTAACAGGTAGAAAAACAAGCAAGAAATCTATAAAAATATATTTTAATTTACGAATGAATACCGAGTATATTTATATTTCAATTTTTTAATTTCATAATTCAACCGTGTTATGAGATTATCATTGCTTTAAGTATATTATTTTAAGTAATACCTTCTGATAAGCTTTATAGATAATATATTGTATAATTTGTTACAACACAGCGGTTATGGGAAAATTTACGAATGAAGATAAACAATATATTCCATTATTGCCATAAAAAGGCAGCGTTTCGAAATAACCGCGAGGCCCGGCCATATCCACGTGTGAAAATGCGCAGTAACATTTTATAAGGGATCTAAATGTGAGCATATGGCACAAGCGAATGGTTGGTAGTACTTCCCCGCACGGCCGCAATCTGCTATTACATTTTATGCAAACATGGCGAAATGATTTCCATTGTATACACAATCCCAATCCCAGCGAACTTTAGTACATTCACCGAATAGTTGAATCATTTAAATGTAGCTCGTTGCGCTTTACCCGAAGCAAGCATGTGTGATGGGCATGTCGTAAATGCATGTTGTTACTAAATGGGATTGTCAGTAACTTAAAATGAAAATAAATATTTCTATATATAAGTTTCATAAAATAAAGGTTAGTAATAAACTTTATGTCGTCGTATCAATGAGGGACGTCGCGTCGTCAATATAATTCTAAAATTGTACAAGAGCATGAAGCTACACATGCATGATGTTACTTAACAATTTTATACGAAATAAAAGTGGACAGTAGTCTAGAATTTGAACAATAAACTACAAACACTGTATAATTTTTTTTTACGAGTAGCGATATCCTAATTTCTGGGGTATAAAGGGCTCCATCTATATACATATGTATACTCGTAAGTCCTAGGTATTCTTGCCTTGTCATGGAGACCTCCGCGCACTGTAACATCCAGGAGTATAATTTAATAACTGTCTGGATAAGACGCTATAGGTTGTGAAATGTTTTAACATTTTTCAACTGCAGTATCAGGGGGCCATTTTACATGCAGGTTATGCTCATTCTTCTGAGCAGGCCTTGCCTTGTCTTTTAGCTTTATGCTTTTTTATTTTTACTTTTATTTTTTGCTTTGCTTTTAGTTGACCTTAGACGGCCATGATCAAGTATCAAATGGGCTGCCTGTTCAATTAATGAAAGTATTTTTAGCATTTGACTTTTTGGCGACCTTTTCGCCACGTAGCGATTTCTTTTAGATGACCTTCGGGGTTATGGCAAAATGAAAGAGACGACAAAGCAAAAATAGATAGGTATGCTCTTGCTTATAAATACACTTTATTATACTGCTATTTCAAAATTTTGAGGTACTGTGATTGTTGAATAACTTTAGACATAATTTAAATGTGACGTTTTCATTGATTCTACATATACCGCATATTTATCGGAAAATATTTGAAATAAGTGGTGCAACTATTTAAGCTAAAATAAACTAAGATAACACAATCTTAGGTCGGCTTTTTCTCCGTTACGCTGCTTCTGTGCAGCGTGGCCTATACAGGTCTCTGCCGGTACGGTACGGTACCTTAAAAAGATCTACGACGTGAGCGCCGCACTGAATCTCGAATACCTAGTAGAAATTATGTGCCACAAAAAATACAACAACAATAATGTGCGCTTAATTAATTATTAAACATAAAGTTAAATGTAAATAAAAAAAAATAAGTAAAATCAATCTTTTTGTAAATGCATTTTTTTCTTGCAGATTCCAATCAAGTAGTAACATGAAATTCGTAAGATTTTTTATTGTACATGTTCCATCATAAGTGTGTCACGTACAAAGCGCAATCGTATTAAAATGAGGATGAGAACACTTGTTCCTGTGTTGCATTTCAAACTTGAAGAGGGTATAGATCGCGGAAACATTTTTCTCCCGGTATAAGCGTAATCGAATGTCATATGCGGTGACTATCCGACAGAACTATTCACAAACTGCCAGCTGCCGCACGCCCGCCCTGATTTATGTGCCAACGCTGTCCAACTTTCTGCACCTTGTTTCTGCAACACTTGTACATGACATCTTAAATATACGAGTATCGATCTTTGTTGAGGAAATTTAGCGATCTACCACTTGTGCTAATCCATTGACATTGTTTTGCTGTTTCGCCAACATAGTTGCGCACTTTGCATTTTGATGCTCTCTCACTCACGAATGCTTGAATAAGCTTAATTATAAACCAAATTGTTTCAGGCAACTTGGAATAAAAAAGAAACATTTTTATATTTTTCTATTTCTAAAATCATCATCATTTTATTACGAGGTTCATGCATGTCGGTACCCAAAATGCAGCAAGGCGATGAGTAATACAGTAATCACAAATTGAAGACGAGACATAGCTGTCACGATCCTATCGCCTATGAAGTTGTGAAAAATGCTGACATTGAACCATTTTTAAATTCAGATTCAAATCTAAATTTAAAACCGGTTTATCGTTTACATAGGTCTTTGATCAATCCATTAGGTAAAAATAATTTTTTTCTTTAATAATGATTCGAAAAAGATAATTTCGTTCCCATAGTACGGAATAATAATATTATAACAACCTACTTAACTAAAGCGGTTGCTTATTGATGTTTATGAGTTTAAAATGCGCTTATAAACGCTGTTAGAGTTTCAAGAACGCGTAACCTTACACGGCTTGCACGTCAGACCTAAACATCTTCTGTTGATTTATCTAATTTATTGTTCGAATTTGTTGTACTGAATATGAATTACACATATGACTGAGTATCAAATCTATACATATAATAACTGATTCCTTTCTGTAAATAAAGGATATATAAATTAAACTATTATTAGTAGTCTTTATTAATGCAATAGAACTCAAAACAATATTTGTTTAAAAGTTGCTTAGTTAAAAAAAATATATGTTTGTCTGTGCGTTTTCCCGCGGCAATCTCAGAAACACAGTTTTCCCTAATGTAATGCAGTAAGCATAACTTTATATTTATAGTTAATTTCATTGCAATCCGTTCATAAATAAAAAAGTTATATAGTTAATTTATTTTTAATTCATAGAAAGAGAAAAACAGTCCAGAAACAATGCAGGTGCTATTTCATAGCGTAAGACATAGTTTTTAAAAGCGGAGCTAGGTCAGTCTGCTAGTTTTAAATAAATATTACAAATATCATATAAATATTATTAACGTATTATAAATATACATATAAAACATAGAAAATTTAAATTATCGCTTGCAAAATCATATTTCAGTTCATCATAGGTACTTATTATAAACCAGTTGGATTTTTTGGTCGCACTCTGTTTTATAAAGCACGTTGAGGTTTATCACCTAACCTCTTTAAGATCTGTTTTACGATATCTAAAATTCTTCTAATTTATACATCTCATTACTTTTTTGTAATGAACATCCCATTTAATAATATCACAGTGTATATATTATGTAGTGTACAAGTGGTACAAAGTCCTTAAAAATAAGATTAAAAAAAGAATAATAGTAGTATTATAATGATAACTTTGAATAAATGTATACACATTGACTCTATACTTCACTGGTAATGTCGATCATTAGTCAGATAAATGCATCACTCAAAGGCCATTTCAATAACTTATGTATTCATATTAATGTTCGTTCGCAGTCCGTTTCCTTTTTGTCTGAATTAGTTTATTTTTACTTACCTATAATAATGATAACTTCTACCGATAGATCAATTTCATAGCTATAAATGCATTTATATTTTTGGCGAACAGCTGATAAAGTTACGATCTTTGAATCAGCAGTAAAAATAGACAAGTAATTTATGCCGGCTGTAAATCATGGCTATGTATGTTAGTTAGTTCTATAATATTGCATCAATTATTTTGACCATGTTATTCATTCATTCTACCGTTGGTTTCAGCCATACGCTTCAAAATAAGCCACCTGAGACCCGCCGTCACTCCAAGCTTAGATAGCGGGTAAGGGGCACTCATAAACTCATTAAAAGTTAGCCTCACATACTAAAACAACTGAACCTATCCATATAGACGGCAGTTTTAATCGAGACCGCTTTACGGGCGATTAAATTCCACGACTACGTTATTGTCGACCTGGGATTGTTAAATGAAATTCTACATACAATAGCTGGTAAAACCCTCACCGTGTTCACTAAATTACATTCTAACCACCGGGAAAATTACCAAATACAAATGGAAATTACCTATAAAAAAATACGCCTTTTGACATCATCCAGTAGTCCACGACTAACCGTTCAAATTGTTCACTGAAACCAATAATTGCTTTTATTTTAACCATATAAAATAACGAGAAGGAGTTTATAATATTTTTCGGCTACTAAAATATTGTAGTTTTTTTTAAAGTCAAAATTTTATTTTCATATTTTCAAGAAATATCCGTGATATTATCAAAGTGCCCGATGTATGTAAATAGTCTGCCTTGCTCTTAACACTGGATTCTTAGGCAGCGATTTTACAGAAAATGTATGATTTTTAATATCATAAAATATACTGGATGGATTCGTATTTTTTTTTATTAAACCTCTATTTCGAGGAAATATTTTTGTAATAATGTTTCATATATGGTTTTTTAAACTTTAAGTTTAAGAAAATTTTAAAGAAATCTATATATTTTGATATCGAACAAAAACTAAAAGGAAAAACAAATAATACTTAGCCGCATTTTATTCTCAATTTAATAAGAATGATTGAGATTGCTTAATAATCTAAAAGTTGAAGATTAATTTTTGTAGTTTTATTTGTTTTTCGTATTTTTTTTTTTTGAATATTGTAATGTAAAGATATTGAAAATTTTATTTTCAAATATTTTCATTTTATACAAAAATTGCTACTTCAATTATAAGAAAATAAAAAATATCAAATTATACACCAACTATAACATGAGTTTTTGTAAAAATCTCACACACATAAAATCACCAATTCTACGAACCCTCAACTTCAAATTTAACCAGAAAGTTAAATGTATCTATATTTATATAAAGCTTACTTAAAAAATTAATAATTTTCATACAAACTTTCATTCCTTATTTTACCCCCTTAGGGGTTAATTTTCCAATAGCTCGGAAACCCCTGTTTCATTTTTTGCTTGCATCAAAATCGGCACATTTTCAAACAAACTTTCAACTTATTTTAACCTGTTAATTATCAAAAAATCCATCCTTAGAGGGCCTACGCCCTAAAAGGAATGGACTTTTATATACAATAGTATAGGTTTATTTGTAATTACTTTATTTTTTTCTAAAGCCAAAACACTTGTGATTCTCTTTTATATTAATGTTAGTAGCAAAAATAAAAGGAATGTATATAACATAATAAATGAAACAAATACTTATTTAGCAAATAATTATACATTCCGCGTACAGATGGTTAAAGGCTTACCAAAATTAACTTTTGTTATACCTACGAACCATAAAGGGTATCCAAATGTTTCAGATGCCTTTTTGTCGGCAAAGTTTGTTACCGGTTGTCTCTTATGGGAACAATTAATCGACAATTTTCCCTCACTCTTTCATTGCTATTATGTATATGAGTTGCTAACAGCGTATAGCAATTCAATTAGTTATTCAGTAAACAGCGGCCGCAAAGGAATCTCGTTTAGTTTAGAGGACGAGCTACAGTATCTTCTTTTATGTAATAGGTAATTATGTAGATTAATAAAGGCGGCGGTGGTCCGGAAAAGTTGCTGTATATGGCCGTGTCATAGTTTGTAGCGCCACAAAACTTTGCCAAACCAGATGCCACTCCGGTCTATCGTACATAAAACTATGTTAAATAAAATACCCACGTGAGAACCTACCGGTATTCAACCCCGGATGCCGCATTGCTTCTCGCCTTGGTTTTATTGCAATTTCCCTGAACATTGTTAGCATATTTGTTAAATACCACCTGCATTGTAATTTTTGAGAGTGGCGCCTTAATAGGAATTCTCGGTTAATGCACTCAAGTAAATTAACTTTTGCTAATTGAATTTCATATTGTTATAGGAGAAATGTAACGCGTTCGCTGCCATCTCTAAATTAGAGAAATAACAAAAATCGTGTTATCTATATTACTATATAAATCTGTAGTGTCTCTCTGTCTGTACATTCCATGTTTTTGTCAAATTTTATGATAAATATTCATTTCATGACTCACTGACATCGACTTGATCTTTTTGAAATTTTTTGTATGTCTATCTATCGGCACATCCCGTTATAACTTAAGATCGACTTGACCGATGTTAAAGAAAATTGGTACGTATATAAGTAAACCTAATAATGTGTGATCAAGGCATAAAACATAAAACCTTGAATAATCATTTATAAATATTTAATTATTCCACCCAAACGAAGTTGGAGGGGGCCGCTAGTATCATAATAATAATAATGTAAAAAAAACTGCAAATAGGTGACTTGGTTCCGGGGGTTACCCACACACAAACTCATAAAACTCCTACTCTCTGTTTATTATGTCGACCCCATAGCCCAGTTGGTAGTTAAACTGTCTACCGGGGTCCCGGGTTCGATTCCCGGTCGGGGCAGATATTTATGTGACAGATAAATGTTTGTTCTCGGGTCATGGGTGTTTGTAATGTCAAATTTGTATATGTCCATGCATAATGTATCCTAGTGCGGGGGTGCAAGAGTGTAAACGTTCATTTATTTCATTATTTATTTATAATACTAGCAAAGGTCCCGATAGGCCCCGTAATAGTAAGAAGTCACCATAGTCTATTCATATCCAACATCAAAAGCATAACGGTCACGTTACTTTCCTTAAGGAATGCAGGGAACTCGCTTGTTATCTGAACTTTCGGCGCTGCAATTGAAATATATTAACAAATTTCTCGATTTGCCCTTGAACGGCAGGATTACGTAACCAGGTTATCAAAGAACCTTCCACTACAAGTATCGTTCTGGTCGCCATCGTCAGACAAGAGGTACCTGACATCCAGAAAATAGCTAATTAGTTACTGACATTTCGTATTATTATTCCATATCAAATCTTTTTAGTCCAACATTCCAAAGAGGTTTAAAACCGAACAGAAGTTAAAATTATTTTTATACTCTTCTTTAGCTGCGCGGGGGGACTCCCGAATAACAATTAGAAAGGCCGCCTTTTTTACCGTCTTGCACAATGAATACAGTAGGTACCTGCGACCACATGAGATTGTTGCGCTGGAATATAATAACTTGAAACGATAATAGCTCTTAAAATGATTGACGTAGAGTCAATATTTTGATGTAATTTTGTTCCCTTACTCAAATACTGTTGATAAAACCAAAAATACTCTTTCCGGGATTCGAGATTCCAGGATATTTTTGCAGTAGATTTGATTATGTAATAAAATTGTATAAAAATTCTCATTTTTATATTTCTTTTAGCTCATTTGTTATTCGATAGCTTGTACCTTTAGAATAATGTTTTTTGTAAGTATCTTAAAATTAAAGAATTTGGCATTTCATAAAACATTTTCAATTTCGACTTCATAAACATTTCAAATGGCTGACAGCCCCGGGGTTTTGAGTTTTGGGTTTGGGGTATTTATTAAAGTGCGCGTGTCGACAAAAGTGAATATATTATAAGCCCTCAAAGTATCAGTTACCGTTCCCCAAACACATTGTATATATTAGCATAATTATTCAATCCGAACGAAGTCGGAGCGGACCCCTAGTTAATGATAAATTTGTATGCTATTATTATATTTCATACTTAATCTTCTTATTAATGTATTTGTCGTAATGAACTAACATACAACATATAATATGTGTATTTAATGTTTTATAATTACTTACATCAACTATGAGTGCATTTATTCAAAATAGATATATGTGTCAACCTTGAATGTTTATATTTCTATAAATTAATAATCAAAACTTGACGTCGCTGAGATAACAGTTAAGTTAAAATATAACGATCAGGTCTTACCTGCTTTATGTGGTATTTATTTAATGCTCTTGCTTTAGTTTCGATGAAGGTTTTATCTGAAACTTCGACAAAAGAAAACTGCAACCATAAAGTTTGAACGACCACTTTATATAAGATATAAAAAAGTAAGTGATTTTTAGATGAGACAATTTTCCGTGTGACTGACTAGAACTGTTTAAGATGACTATATACATATAAGAGTTGGGATATTTAAATCAGTTACATAAGCATTAAAGTGAAGGAAATAAGGTACAAACGTATTTGAAACAAATTATAGAGAAATAAAATCATTGACATCATTATATGACAAGCGTATTTTAAATTTTGCTTATTTTTTATCTAACAAAAATGTTCGTCTTACTTCGTACTATTTTTTAAATACATGTAAATATAAAATAGTTTTATATATGACAAGTAGATACGGCATTACAAAACAAACGATGATCATTAATTTGGAACAGTAGAAATCGATGGCACAACTAACAGCGACAGGTATCACTCCTAATTGCACGGCGCATCAAGACATAGATACATACACCTACTTACAATGAATAAGTTAATAATAAGTTCATGATATATAAGCCTAGGTCCGTCTGTTATAATGTACTTTTCAAATGGTAAAAGTATTTTTCAAATAGGTGCCACGTATCCTGATTTTACCCTCTACATACACACAAAGTAACAAAATTCGCAGTTTTTATAATATAAGTATATAATATATGATATGTTGTAACACCTAATATATAAAATTCTCGTGTCACAGTTTTAGTTACCATACTGCTCCGAAACGGCTTGACCGATTTTGATGAAATTTTATATACATATATATTCAATAGGTCTGAGCATAGGTTGTTATACCTATATTTTTTATACTCCTAAGTGAAAAGAGTGGTCCACCTCAAATTTTAATTTTTTAATTTTTGATCAAATTTTTTTATTTTTATTTTCTTATTATGTGGCATTAAAAATACATACAACCCTAAATTTTCACCTTTATACCATCAACCCCTATTTTTTAGTAATTCACTAATTTTCAACCTAGGTCGATTAAAGATTAATGATCACTTGATCTGTTATCCCCGCCAGGTGTCTACCGGTGTCACTTCTGACCCAGTAAACAGCACAGAGTAGGGATGAGATCTCTTTTCTCACTACCTACAGTTTTCGGCCATTATTTTTATTGTTTGTGCATCAGTCGTAATAGTGACATTTATAATTATCATTTTACTATTTCAGTGTTATTTTCAAATAAATTTATCATTCATATCACACCATGTTTTTCACTCGGTCAAATATACGTGGCATGCTCTCGAGTGGGCAAACCATCCAGTTTGTGTTAGCTAAAGATGGGATACCAAAAAATTTGTACACTAAGAGCGTCAAGAGGTTGATATTGTTTTTCAGTAAAATTATTATAATTAGCGATATATATAATTAATAATTTATATGGCAAAACAACGTTTGCCGGGTCAGCTAGTTTTAACATAAAAATATCAATCCATTTTTAACTAAGAAGGTTTTTCGATTAAGAAATTTGGCAACTAACTACTCGTATTTAATAAAATTATTACATGTACATTAAACAAAATGAGCACATTATCACAATTAAGGTACTGCTAATTAAAAAATCAAATAACTGTTAAAATTAATTAAACAACGCTTACCGAGTAATTAGGTTGTCCCTACACCGGAAATATATGTGTCTGTCAACAATGTATGCTTTATATATATTTCATATTGAAGATTAATAACTTATAAATTCTTAACTGGTCACAATTAGACAAATGAAACAAGAAAATAAAAAAATTTACGCAACCAGTTATAATACCGTGGTAAAAATTTCTTTTAAGTCATGTTTAATCGACTCTGGGCATATACAAGCTAAATCCGACAAATATAGCCCTGCGAGTTTGTATTCGTTTATTTCAGTGTATATTGAAATGGATGACCTATGTTTAATCTAGAATCATCGTAGAAATATGTGGAATAATTATTTATGGCAGGCATTAATGATTTTATATTATCAAAGGCTTTGACATACCTTTTTGATGAAAGCGATGGTCTCCTTCTGCGAGACAGTAATGTCCCAGAAGGAGGCCGACGAGCGGGTGAGAGAGGAGGCCGCCGACGTGGCCTCCATCCGCGGGCGACGAACGGGGGTGCGTAGGAGGCGCTACTTAATGCGCCTCCAGTAACGCCCCTGTGCCCGTGTCGGGCCGGGATGGGAACCTGGCCCTGCTAGACACGGCGTCGTTGGGACTGCTCAGAGGTGAGCCGGACAGTCCCCATGGAGGAGAAGTCTGGTCTTTTCGCCGAGGCCAGCCTGTCGCTGGAGGAATCCTGTTGCCTGCAGATCCGGGACCCTCCAATTAAAGCGGCTGAAGGCTCCCGCAGGTGTTTAGTACGGTATTGCACTCCCAAAGTGCATAGTCCGACATAGTCCGCCACCCGGGCGTCCTGGATATCATCCGCAAATGGATTACCCTGCGAAAAAAGAAAATACCTTTTTGATTGATCTTCTCATTAGTATTTCAAATTATTTTATTAATAATAAATATTTTATTAACACAAAAGAATATGGAATATAAATAGAATTAGTAGTTGAGAGATCCGATGGCAGCCGTACGTGCATTATGGGGTCGCGTAGAAGACTGGAGTTCTGAGAGTAACGGCTAGTATTTAATCAAGAACTCAATGCTAACTTATATAATTGATAGAGGGGGGAAAGGGTTGTATCAGCACATTGCCTTACAGGGGCAAGGTACAACAGTACGTACAAACTTTCATGTTGCACTCTTTTAAAGAGCCCAAGTCTATTAATGTCATACCTTCGTCAAATTTTATATTTGTTGGGGAATGAAATAATGGACTAATTAATAATATGTTTCCTATAATTAAGAATTATGAATGTTAAAAGTCAACAATTTTGTCAACAACAAATCTTGTCTTATCATGAAATGCGACTACTTTTATGATTTATTTCTCACGTGTTGAGATGTACTTTCTAACTTTACCCAAGAACCTCAAATGAGGGTTCTGTGTTCAAATATTCAGCGCTTTACAAATATAACAAACTAAGATATGTTGTGACCTCTCTATGAACTGATATTGTTTACGATCACATCATGATGTTAAATTCAAAATATCGTTAAGTTTGTGAATCGATGACTTTTCCAAACGATAACATGGGATGATGATTTGATGAAATTCCTGATAAATAAATGATAATGTCAAGCAATATTGGACCACAACATATTCATTTTCTCCAAACAATAAAATAATTTCCTAATAACAGTACTTCGGAGTTTGATTTCTGTTCCCAGACGCTAGATAAAGGTTGGTCAATTAGGTCAAAGGTTGGAATATAAAACAATATAAAAATAATTTGCCGTATTGGGGCGGCCTAGAATACTCTCTCCAATCCCATGCTGACAAAACAGGGTAAGAGGCGACAGAAGTCAGCCTGCTTGGTGGTAGGGCTTCGCGTAAAAATTATATTATCAGTATTATTATTAAGTCATTAATATTATTACTGGTATTATTATCTTTTCGTAAAGCCTGCTTGGCTAGCTACCACCCTCCTGCTTGAGTCAGCCGCCAAACGACTCGTCGTGTTCCGGCCGGGGGCTTGAAAGCCAGATCTTTCTTTTTTACCTTCTTCTAATTTCCTGCCCGACAACGCATCAGTGATACCATTGGTTTTGCTGATGTCCATGGGCGACGGTGACCACTTACCATCAGGTGGCTCGTCTGCTCGTTTGTCGGCTATTAACATAAAAAAAATAATAATAATGTGTTCCCCACATAATAACATTAAATGCAAGCTTTACACGAAATATATTAATTCCAAGAGACCTGCGACAGACTGACGCAATCTCTTTAATTCTATACACATCTAGAATTTTATACATATAATTGTAAAATATGAATTACTGATTCTTACAGCGTATAGTGATTTTTAATTTTGCTCCAGGAGATCAGTATAAAATCAGACTGTAATTTATTACACCAAATCCTAAATTTTGAAATGTACCGGGCATATAAAAGTAAACATATTCAATTTTTTTTATTTTAAACACACATGAATCGAAATAAAAGAAGAAAGAGAAAATTGAATTAAGCTGTGATATGGTTGAATTGTCTTCACATCATTAATAAAACTGTAATTTGTATATTATAAATCCTTTTAAGGAAACATACCTTATGTTCTTACAGATTTGTCTATTCATAATGAATAATGTGCTGGTTTATAGAGGAGTTAGTCTCATTATCTTCTTCTTAGTCGTTATACTGTGGAGAGAGTGGCCATGATTTCCATGTTTGCTGCCTGGTAGCGACAGATGTAACACGGCTCACGACAACCTGTCATTTTTCTCTCATTACACCAATGGCGATAGATATTCATGCCAAATTGAACAATAACTAAAACCACACCTTGATAATAAGTAATGTTATTTGCATCAAACGACAACTCTTATTTCGTCTTTTACCACCAGACAATGGCGGTAATTGCGTATACTTGCGGTACTCAAAACGTACCACTTGATAATACAACTATTTCTCTGCTCCTTATTTTCCTATTACGCCGCATTATAAGCGTAGCTACTAGATTATGCCGAAGGGGATTCAAAATGTTTTATTCGATCGCTTACATGAAAATGCCAACTGTGCAGAAATGGAGCATCTGCGTAGGTCTTGACGCCAATTTCTCGGTTCAAAGGTGCCCCGTTGACTAAATGGTACTGTATAAACTCATCACCTCCTCCGGACCGCCTCTTTCGTGTAGAGGGATTTTGCTCGTTCATTCACCTTAAATCGACGTCATTGCGAAAGGCAAAATAGAGCACTTCTGAAAAAGAGTTTCCGATAAATCGGGTCCATAAAATTTTTTCAATATCCATTTACTAAGGAATAAAAACGGATTATACCGAAACCAAACTCTTTAATCTGGGTAGAGGTTATTGAAACAGTACGCACGCAACGCCTAGAAAATCCTTTGTGCCTATTACCTACATCGACATTATATAGAAATAAAATTACACAGTTTACTGTTTACGTAGCATGTGAGTTAAATGAACCTTTTGGAAAATATGACAATAATTAACAACATTAATTTGAAAATATATAAAATGTAACTATCCGATTGAAACAGCTCCTTCTTATCTTGAGTCCAAGCCAACATTCATAGCTTTTGTAAACTACTGACTAATACGCGAGACGAAAAAAATATGCTATAGAATCTTGGGTCACAGAAGGCAATTTTTACGTTTGACTTTCCTACCATCCTCGCTTTGAAAAGCTAAATTTAGTTACTATAGAAAAGTTAGAAAAATTAACTTTTTCCTTTTTAATATTCCAGCCATTTCCAGTTTCAAAAGCTTGGTGGTGTTTTTGTTGTTGCAGCTTTGTTGTTTAACTTTCCGTCTTCTCTCTCTTTGAGAAACTAGCTGTAGCTTATGGCCACTTATATTTTTAATGTTAGATCATAATATATATTATGTGACGTAAAAAAACTGCATGCCATAACATAACATGTATCAAACAGAAACGTAGACTGGAGCCGAGTAAACCCGATTCAGCGTCACCGACCCGAGCGTGACTATTCAGTTTCGTTCACTACCCAGAAAAAATATGCGCGGTGCGCCTTAAGATATGTTCCCTTCAAAAATAAGCGACCTCTCTTAACCATACCCCGAGCAAAAATAAATATTTTAACCAAGCTTAATATACTGGCACAATCCGTTACAATAAGTACAAAAACAACAGATTACTTCATAAGAAACTTACCTGTAGCAAAATTTTGATGATAATAACACACTATCTATTACTTTCTCCTTTACTAGGAGATTTAGCCGATAAATCAGGTTTTGTAGTAATTTATAAAATATTCATCAAGTAGGTATAGCAAAAATCCTGTTGAGCTTGGTAAATCCAATGCATAATGGGATCACGACGCTAAAGTAAAAGCTGAAAAATCTTGACGTATTATAAGAATTTTAGATTTGTTATAAATCACTAAATATTATAGGTTGCTAGGAACACGAAAATTTTGCTAACAAGTTGCATCGATACTCTTATTCGTAGTTTTATAAGTAAGTATGGAAGCTTTGCAAATCTGCTGTACAAAAAAACGAGTCAATCGTAAATCGGACTCAACTAGTTGGTAAAGAGTACTTATTAATAAATTTAGAAATATGTTCTGTTTATTGAAAAATTATAGGATTTTCTATTAGGTGTCTCAATATTTGTGTATGTTTGATATCTTTTCAAGTATGATTTATGAAATTATATGAAAAGTATTTTTGTCGTTATATCAATTTAATATGAAACATGCGATAGACACATTGTTATAAATTTTAGCGACCCGTCAAGTTTTACCCCAAAATAACTTGTACAAAATACGGTACACGTCTTGTTCTGTCCTATCTGATTCTGTTTCTATACAGTACAAACCCTAATAACATTGCTCTCATCAATGAAAACACACTGCTCTTATAAATAAAATAAAAAATGTCCTATATTGATATAACATATACGTACATAGAAAATACTTCGTGTCTTATGAGTATATTATTATACGTACAAGTACTTATGTGTTTTAAGTAATATTCCCACTTTCTATCAGGTGGGATTGTTGTCAAGCATTAACTTATTCTATGTTAAAAAAAGTAAACCTTAAACATCCATTGAGTCTTTTATACATAGAATAAGTTTAAAATAGGTTCAAGTAAAAACAGACAACAATTACGCTTGCCGTTGAGCTCACTTTTCATTCGTACCACAAAAGCGGTTAATGTAAATGGCTGCTTTTTTAAGTTTAGCTTAATCACCTCAAAGGTTTTGTTGAAGAAACATTATTGACTTCTTTTAAAAAAAATATTGAAATAGAAAATACAACATAAAAAAGTTTATTCATTATTATTTTTTTAATTATTTATTTATTAGAAAATCATATCTCAACTTTGGAACCTTGGTGGAAAAATGAACACCGAGCCCTATATAAAACCGCTAAAACTTTTGTAAAAGATATGAAGACGTAACCAAATTATGCCTGTTTCTTGTTTCACGATTGTGTGTACGACTTTACTGCTTGTACATATATAAATTTTCCGTATTAATACTAATTTGAGGGAGTAACTATGTGCTTATTTTTTCCCGCAAAGACTCACGAGACTTTAATCTCCATGTAGCTCTGACTGCTATTTCCTGCAAAACAACTATTGAATCAATGTCAGTTGCTTTACCTCAAAATAAAATATCATAAGACATAAGACTAAGAAGATAAGCGAAATAAACACGTTATATCATCATCATCTTCTCAGCCGGACAACGCCCACTGCTGGGCATAGTTCCACCAAGGAGGACACGTTATTTAAATTAAGTTAATTTAGTCAGTCAAGTACCTTAACCAATGTAATTACAGGTTTTAGAAGCAAGAATAAAAAAGCAGTGATAGCTTAGTGGTTACGTAGGTCTCCCGTACTGGAGATGCGAGTTTGAATTCATCAAATTCATTATCATTTGCTTCGGTGGAGGAAAATACCGTGAGGAAACCTGGCACACCTGAGAGTTCTCCATAATATTCTCAAAGGTATGTGAAGTCTGCCAACCCCCACTTGGACAGCGTGGCAGTCTATGGCTTGAACCTTTCTCCTGCGAGAGGAGACCCGAGCACAGGCGTGGGACGATATGGGTTGTAATGTTGATGTCGATAACATGTCTTACGTTACATTTCACCTATTCAAACACGTGTTTTATTTTCATAAAAGATAATTTAAAAATCGTCTATTATGTCTTGGTGTGGAAGCACACAATGTATTTTTTCCAAAACCAACATTTACTAATTTTCTTCAGCCAAACCTGGAATGTACAGAACCTGATGATGGTATAAATCCGAAAAATTATTACGTTCAATAAGAATCCTTACATTTACTAATTCATGTTGGGAAATCTGAAGTTTTACAGTAAATTCTGGGATTTATCAATATACGGACTTTTACAGTAACATAACGTGTTATACATTGCGTTAGAAGAACGTCGAAATGTTAAGACTGCAATGTATTAAATTTTGCTACATGTTCTTGCTCGAGAAAATATTAAAAAGGCGATTTACGTAATAAAATCGTCACACGTTATGACTGATATACGATATTTTATTTGTATTGGCCACTAAATCGCTGTATAGCGTAATGAGTGTGTAAATAGCATCACTTGCCTAGAAGTATACAACAAATGAATTAATTATTTTATACTTCATTCTGCGAAACGATTATCGATTTCGTCTTGCAACAAAAATCTAATTTTCAACCAATTTCTCAGCACCGTCAATTATGAAACTAAACAAAACAATGAACAAACGCTCAACGTTGGGGGAACTGTTTAAATTAAATTGTTTTCTCGAAGACATGAAAATGTCAATGTTTAAGATAGAATTTAGGTCACGTCTCATGGATTACGGCTTATTTTCTGCGTCTCTTTTTCTTCGTTTGACGCTAATCCCGGTGGCTTTTGGAAATTCGACCTCACACTCCTTCGTACATTCAAACTACGAAGACTATAATAGTTTATACGTTAAATTCATATCAGTTTAATGAATATCATAATCTTGATATCCACCCTATTGTAATTGGAACTCGGCTGAATAATCATTTACAAGCATCTTGATAGGCCACAAGAAATACCTTTGTAAATAATGTAACTTCGGCGATAATTAATAATAAAACGAATATTGTAATTAATAAATTGGTTATAAGCGAAGGTAAAGGGCGGCAGTTTTTTAAGAGGTTTACTGACTCACCATAAAATAATTTTACTTGCAAAATTATACAAATTTAGTTTCATCTACTCGACGAAAATGTCGGCGTTTATCATCATAACCGAGCACGGCTTAGCCGCAAAAAGGGTCCAATTTGCATAAGACAATAGCAAATTAAAAGACAACTCATCTCTAATCTAAATTACCTTACAGAAGCAGATACTACATTGTTCCCTGATTATCTAATATAAGTAATACGAGAAGAAATATTAATGTTTAAAGTCAATAAGAATAAAAAATCCAGAATATCTTATATGAAGGAAAAATACTCGTGAGATCGAAGTGAGCGTAAAGAAATCGATGACCTACTTAGAGTTAGAATTAACTGGAAAAAGGTTTCTTTGAGCGGGTGTCAGACCACCTTTACGAACATCAGCTAATGTACCTTTATTCTACTCTACTTCTACACGTTATGTAAATCCAAAAAAAAAAAAATAAGTTTGCTACATAAAAATATTAATTTAATAATTTGCAATGCTTCATTTGTTTTCAAATCTGTAATAATATTATAATGATTGCGTATTTTGTGACTTTGTGTATTTGTGGAAAATAATCTCCGGAACCACGCCACCTTTAAAAAAAAATATGATTATAATGACGCTTTTTTTAGTTACATCTTTTATTCAGAAATAAAATCTAAAATGCCTTCAATCCCGTGCTTCTAGAGCGAGAGGCTATTCTCGACATTAAGATGGCTTGAGGCTTTAGTGCTTCTAAATTGATTGATGGAAGGGTTAATAGCTAGTTCAGGTTTAAGAAGTTCACAAGCCGTACATAGGAGAAATCACTCAACTTATTTGCCAGTGATGACCGTCCATCCTGGTACCGACTGTGCCTGAAATAGTTTGACTTAGTCGATCACTGACAGTTATGCAAGCTATTGAGCTATAAGCTCTTTTAGGTTGAAGTAATTCCCTTTAATACTGCTATTATTTAACTGATGTTCTATTGGAATAAGCTCCGAAATTTAGCTTTCAAATATAATATTGACTAGATTGAGCGCGCACCGAGATGCTCGCGCGAGCTATGCGAGGGTCGAACCTATTCTTTGGCGGAAGTTATTTCATATTTTTCCTCTATATTACTGAAGATATATTGCAGCAATGTCTTCTTTTTAAAATACATATTGCAAATAACAATATTGGGTATTGTCCCGGATTACTAAATGAAAATTGTCTAAGTTCTGTTACTAAGTAAAAATACGTATGTCTGTACTAAATTCCAATAAAATATAGTTACCTTATAAAATTGCTGTAAGAATCTTTTTACATTTTACCTTATTAAGAACTGCTAGCTCTGTGACTGTGGTAAGTTGCTTTAAGTAGATACTTAACTGTGTATTACGATAAGAGATAGCCTCCGACGCTTTGGCACAAATGAAACGGGCCATCTCAGTGCTTTAGGAGTATAATCGTAAATACATACTTATACTAATTACAAACATAATCCTTTAAGCGGACCTGTAACAATAATTACTGGTTATTATCAAGAGCTTATATTTTTTTTTTATAAATGTTCACTGTGAATCTATTGGTAAAAACGATATTAAAACCATTCGCTTTTTTAGAGCTTATCGCGTTCAGACATCAGAAACTTTATTTTTCGAGTATACTATAGGTATATGTAGCGAAACAACCTCAGGTAAGATTATTTCTGTTTGAGATCAGAAAATATGATGACTCAATATTTGTAAGTGTTTAAAATGTAAATACAATTATTATCATTATTATTCGTCTAAGTTTTACATTCTTACGCTCCATAACATCTAAAAATCTAAAGGAATGAACTTCATTACATTATATCACAATACGATCATTCTTCGATATTAATTCTAAATAAGAAAATCCTCAAGCTGTGAGAATAAATACACCCAGTCAAATCAGGATCGAGGAGTATTCAAACACAGATTTAAATAACATTGATTTTCCCTTACACACTATTCGTATCCAAAATTAACATAATCTTTAAGCCTCATTTCGATACAGCTTCAATGTTAGGAACCTGCTATAAAAAAATGTTGTAAATATAGCAATAATGGATTTGTTATAAAATAAAATATACTGAAGTCTCCGGCGTGCCACTGGACGCTATGATCCAGTCATTGATCACCAGAAATGGTCAATACTGTCACGTAACATACATTTAGGTGTATTTTGTATCTTCAGACAAGCATTCATATTTACTAAAATAATGTAATGAATGAAATAATATTTTAACCGAAGTTGGTTTTTACATACACTTTTCGAACGTCAAACTACGCCATCGTTTCAACAAATCCCTGCCGTGAATGTTCCTGGAAGAAGAAGCGACAAGAAACTCCCAAGGAGGTTTTTTTTCCTACTCGCAGTTACAGGACGCACTTATGGCTACATATTAAACTCATGTCCAAGCATCAGTCCTTAAAGTAATCATCAATTTTCTAATAACCTTTCTGCATAAGAATGCTTTTGATTTAAGTTTTTAATTTACAATACGACATTTCTGTCAATTGTAATGGAATTTTATTATAAATAATAGTCTGTCGGATGCATATGACATTTATTGATATAATACGTCATAACTGTCAAACTTCAATATAATATGTAAGTATATCGGATTAATAACTAAATAAATGTTACTTACTGATCTATATATCTTACTATCTAATGATATAAAAGATGCCAATTCATAAATAAAAATGTACCTAAAATAAAATAGAACTATTGTGTAGCGTAAATATAGATTTTCAAACTCCATAATTCATCACAGGCATGATATCTGACAGTTCCAATTGCCACCATATTGTTGACATACGTAAAAATTAAAAAAAAATATCTATACTAATATTATAAAGAGGAAACCTTTGTATTTTTATATGTTTGTAATGAATAAACTCAAAAACTATTAAACCGATTTAAAAAATTCTTTCATCATTAGAATGCTACATTATTCCTGAGTAACATAAGCTATATTTATGACTAGAAAAAATAAGGAATCTTAGCTAAAAATTCAGTAACCTGAACCAAGGTGTAAAAAATTTTATTTTATATCCTTTTAAAAGATAAAATTATATATATCGCAAAATGTTTAAAAATAAAAGTACACCCGTGCGAAGCCGGGGCGGGCCACTAGTTTTAAATAATTTCTCAATGGAGAACAGCTCATTGAATATTATTTTCAATATTTTTCTGTGAATCAGTTTATTTTTCTCTAAATTATGCTAGACAATACAAAGTCGCGCCCAAAATAATACGTATCATTTGGTACAAACAGTTTAGCTTTATTCCTAATATTAATATTGTGAATATATATGTGATTACTTCTTAAGAAAACTATTACACTATTTTTAAATTACACAATATTAACTAAAATATATTTTGATACACATATACACTTCCTTACTTTTTAAAGTAGATAGGACAAAACAATGTTTTGACGATGTAAATAATACTGTTTCGCAAGTGTTAAACTGGTTTACATGTGTTAAACGCTAAAAAAACGAAGACAAGTGCCAACTTACATTGCTTAAAATAAGGAAGTGCTTGAACTAGTAAATTCTACCACATTGCTTGGAATCACTATAGACTCACGACTACAATAGAGTCCTAATATTTATATCATGTCAGGGAAACTTAGCTCTACTGCCTACGGTGATAAGAAAGTGAGGCTCTTAACGGACGTAGAAACAGGAAGATTTGTTTATTTTAGCTACTTTCACAGTGTTATGTCTTATGGTATGTTGTTGTGGGGCTCAGCTGCTGATATTATTTTAATTTTTAAATTAAAATATTATATAATTTTTGATTTTTATATTACAGAAAAGAGCAAATCCCTAGGCTTGAGGTTGTGAATGCTGGATACTGTTGGAATACAAAAATCAACTCAATATCAGCAGCCGAGCTCCACAATAACAAAGCATAAGACAACACGCTCTGAAAGTAGCTAAAATAAACTAATATCATTGTTTCTACGTCTGTTAAGAGCCTCACTTTCCTAACAGCGTAGGCAGTAGAACTAAGAAGGCCAATTCGAATTGGAGTGACTAGAATATTTTATTTATAAATATGTCTACAGAACAAGCATGTTATGGAACTCCGTAACCGCGAACGAATACGATAAAAATGTTTCGAATAAATTTGGATAATGGCAGAATCTATGAGACACGTTATGACAGGTTTTCGCCGGCCGAGCCTATTATACACTAGCCGCGTCACTCTCATCTTTAGACAGTTTTTATTATTTAATTTTGAAGGCCTTTGGTTTCTTCTGTGATTATAGTACCAAATAATACCTAGAGGTAAAGTAACTTGTAAATAGATATCTTTTTTCTAAGTGCTAAATCATCTGATATCCGTAACTGAAATTATCTGAAACAATCGGATAATTCGAAATAATTTCATAACCCAACTGAAACCGGTAAAATATTATTCATAAAATATTATTCCGGTAAAATAAACATTGTACTCTATCAAAGAAGACACATAATCATATCTTTAACTATAGCTTGTTTTTAAAGTAAATAATTAAAGTCAGCGAATCCTTAGTCTCATGTTTTGGTGTAGTGCCTCTGTATAATCAGAGCCTAGAAGTTGGAATTTGTAATATTCAGCGTTCAGTATGCAAAGGACAACCTTACCATTTAGTTAGCGATCACTTCCAGGCAGCTGTTTTGTATTCGTAGGTGATAAAATAGTATACATAAACTGGGGTGGCGGTGTACAAAACTGGACAAAGGAAGGTTTAAATAGATATTGTAATTTCAAAGAAATTAAGAAGAATAGTTTCACATGCCGATTCTTTAACATGATATTTTAAAGCGAAAGAGGAAAACTGCAAACGTGTGTCTCAAATACGCTATAATTCAATTCAAGTTTAATAAAAAATATCTAAGGTATACCGATTAAATTAATTTAAAATTCTCTGTTACATTATAATTTATATCTTAAACATTGGATATTTTAAAAACATTCTACAATACATTAAACGAAATGAAAATTTAAAAGCTCATCTGACAGTAGGTGACCTCTGCAGTTCAACCATCCGTAACACCAAAGGCATCATCGACGTGTTCCACGGTGAGGAAGTAAGTGCTGCATCCCGTTTATTAAGATTTTGTTGGAATACCAAACACCTATATGAAACATTCGTATATTTATACAGCTGCAGGTAAAATTGTCCTATGAAAATTACATTTCGCCAAACATTCAGTTTCACCACTTCAGAACCTATTATTCATTTAAACAAAGACTTCTTCCACTGAGTCATATTCTCTTGACAGTCGCGGTCAAGTATTTTGATACAATAAGGAAATGTGAACAATAATTTTCCACATATCTCCTGTCAAATTGTTGCCCTACACGGAGCCCCTTAATGATAATAAACACTTACTATGTAGCATTATAATGGGTATTGAGACGAACTATAACGTGAATGGTAATACGAATGTATCCTTTACGTACTATATTTTATTGTATTTATAGCATCACAACAGTAGGAATGACGAACATTGCCTTCTATAGATAAAAATAGAGTTCGTGTTTTCCTTGTTACGGCACAAAACGTTTCGCAAGGGCACTGCATCGCTTTATACGAATACGTTGAATACAGTTTAAAATACCTTTACTTAACAACCACTATGTAACGTAGTTGATTTGATCCTTGTTTTTTTTTTTGTTTTTTTTTGAGGGGAAAACTTCAATAGTTTAAGGTATTATAGAATGAAAAATTGTGTAACATATCAATATTTAATTGTCTGTATCGGAATAAAATCGGCATATATTTATTATCATAACGTGTATAGATACATAATAATTCTTAAAAAAATAGCAAGTATTTCTTTAAAAGTTTTATTTATTTATTTATTTATTCGGATAATAACCGCTTATATATCTAATTTAATATTAATTAGAACAACTATTTTTAGGTTTAACTTAAGAACAAAAAAGGATTAAATTCGAATTTATATTAAGAAATTATTATTCTTATATCCAGAATAAACCTACAGGATGAAACAATTCATATAATACCGGGTTTTCAAAAATTAAAAACAAAAGGTTATTTGAGCCTTTATCTATTTTTATTAAATACTCAAACATTGAGAAACACGTATTCAGTATATTCATATAAAGAAAGATTGTTACAAATTCTCTCTTTATCTTCCGGGAATGAAAGTAATCTAAATTTTATTTCGAAATATAAGTAATAAGTTAAGCCAAGAAATCACCGCAACCTGTTTATAGGTTTTTACGTGATATTCCGAATAAGACGAGAGTTCCAAAAATAAATTATTTTTAAGTTCCACTTCGTTATTTGAATGCCATCCAAAAACGAAATAAAAAAAAAATAAGATCAATAAATTATAAAAAAAATGCCCATTGGGTTTTATCATACATAGATAGAAGATTAATCATGTCTCACAGAGTAACTTATTTAAGGTATGTTATTTTTACGTGATAATAGCTCGTAAATGAGAAGTCGGATCACCTTATAGTAAGTGCTAAGAAAGCAGTGAATCCGGCTTTTAATCGCTTCTCTAGCACTGCTACCGGAACTTCACTAACTTAGCTAGCCGGGTAATCTAGCAGGTAATAATACTTTTTACCCCATATTAAAGTATTATCATCATTAAATTGGGTGGTAAATTCAGAGTGCAGAAACCTGCAATGGGTCCTCGAATCTGGTGATTGAGTGAGCAAAAAAACCTTTTAAACCAATTATACTAGTATTTAAATCATACAAAATATAATAGTTTTAATTAATAGTATTTAATTTCATTTATCAAATAAGCACGTTTACACGACTGCATTTGAAGTGTTGCGTGTAGTTAAAATTATACATTAATCGGAATACGGGTACCCATCTCAGGTATTGCCTCACTACGTCTTAATATTTTTTACATACATTGCATAGAAAACACTAAACGTTGTTACTAAACATACAGGCGTTAGATGATTATTCACAGGATTACCTCAAAAAGAACAGAGGCAGAACCCATCGTTGTAAATATAATATGATAAGTTTATGGGAAGAACCGGACCGTGTCGCGTTTAGTCATGAACCAAGTTTATGACTGTGTATGTATGTATACGAGAGTGATTCTTCGATCATATGGTATGTTTAACAATCTGTCAACAAGTCATTATGATATACCGCGTGAATAAACAAATAATTAGGATTTCACTCCCTGTTTATTTGACACCATGTGTACAAAATGTGTGTTCGTTTATGTACGATAAAAGTCCTTATTATATAATTTAATATAGATCGCGAAATTATATATTAATCGACTGATTTATTTATTGCAAAGAAACGGTATCATTAGAAAATGAAATACCTGATTTGAGGGTAAATGTCGTGACTCACTGTTCGTCACGTAGATAGTCATTATTGAGAGTTGTGGTCACGATGTGATTAGTAGCGTTCAAGAGGTGGACCAAATCGCTCCTAGACGAAACGCTCGGTTTGCCCGTTTACTGACAGTTTTTCGTGAAAATTATTTAATGTGTACAATAAACAGTGTGTACAGTGTACCGCAAACAGTACCATGTTAACTCTTGCGCAGTGGCCGAATAACACAGAATTCTATGATGATAGCACTGCCTCATTCACTCACTCAGCCATTTTAACTTTTAACTTTTTCCACCCATTACATATATATGAATTCATGCAGTATGACAGAGGAACAGGCAACCAAACGCAAATTTTAACCCATAAGTATATAAAATATATTTAAACAAATGTATCTTGTCTGTATGTATTCTATGTATGTGTATGTATGTTTATGTGTATGTATACTGTAACAAAGGATGTCAATTTCTATCAACTGTTGACTATCGCATAACGTTTAGCGGAACGTACGAGTTTTATGAATTTCATAACAAAAAGGCAATATTAAATGTTACATAACTTATAATAATAATTTAGAATCAGAGGACACACAATCATACGCGAAATCTTCAAGAGAACTCGCAATCCGTCATAATACGAGTAAGTATTAAAGTAGAATTGAACTTCGATCTTTCACACGAATGATCCACAGTCAAATTCGAATGATTAAATGTTGATTGGATAAGGAAAACATTGGAAAACTGCATACATGGGAGTTCTTTATAACGTACTCACAAAGGTATCAAGTCTGCTCATCGGCAATTGGCGTACGTCTTGGACAATGGCTTATACCTGCTCACCGTACAAGATGGAATGAAACTCAAAAGAGGGACAACTATTTATTGGTATTGATAATACTTGCTCACACTCTAGAAGAGGTTCAAATCGTTTAATATTATGCGAATATAGCTGCAAATAATTCAGTACACCCAAATTTTCCAAAACTAAATTTAGTTGGCAATCAAAAAACATTACTGTACTAAACTAACCACGAGAACTGGTTCTGTTGAATTGAAATTGCGTACTAAGTTTTTGTTTAATGTAATTGTAGCTTTTTGGGTAATTGGTAAATATCGAATGGGGAATGTGTAAGCAAAAGTTGGTGATTGACTTTAAAATTAATGATCTAAAACAAAATTTTATAATTAAAATTAAAAATTTGTCTCGTAGACTTGGAGAAAATAAGAAGAAGGACAGACAAACATATTGCTTACCTGTCAGGATATGCAGGTTCGTAAAATGCAATAATAGTTTCTCAGAAACTTTTCTACACCTTTCGCGCAAAATGAATTACAATATCCGGAAATCGATAGAACAATAGCGGGTCACTTAAAGACTTAAGAATATTCGCCCCTTTTGCCTATCGCATAAGGATGAGATTCGCCTGAATTGATCGAGGTAGATGTTATTACAACCTGGATTTTTTTACATGGCCTCTTTTGTTTTCGACCGAACTTTCGAGATATGTTTACGTTGCTACGTATCTAAATGTACTTTTAAACTCACTAAAACTAACTCGGCACGACTAAGCAGGTGCTGATAATATTGCCAACCGTATGACTCAAGTCACCTACACAATTTTAGAGAAATTTCACATCTACAAGTACTCTACTAGACACTTGAGTACCTACTTGTAGATAAGATGTTATTTTAACACTAAAAATGACCATAAAATATTAGAGGTTGCTGTTTTGCACTTTCTTTAAGTTTGATGATTGATTGATTATATTTTGTTATCAATTATATTCTTAAATACTTTTGATTTTTAAAATACAAATACTGTTCAAAATATCCATTTTCAGATTCCAAAAAAACATTTGTAAATCTCATAGAAACCTTTTTTACGATTTGTGTGTATAGCACACTTTATATTCTGTTATCTTTTGTGACCCAAAAAACCCTTACACATTTTTTTACACTTCATTTCTTTCTTTCATTCATTTTTTCGAACGTTTCAACTATCTCCGTCCAGACATTGAAAGAAAATCATCCTACTTTTTATAACAAAGCGGATAATAACCGTTAGTGCTTTATGTAATATACGAGAATCTAATATAGATTTTATTACCTCCAGTTTTCGTCTACCATCTTACTAATATAATGTTGCAAGTTCAACGTTCGTATCGCAACAATCCTATTCAATTGCCATATTCTGTTTGCACGGAACTAATTATGGTCGGTCATATTTTAGTGGCGAAGCTGCGCCACGACAACATTCCACTGGCGCTGGTCAAAATGCAATTAAAGCTTGCCAACCACCGCACCGAGGTTATGTGACAAGATAAGCTTTATAGAAATTTAACACTATAGCGAATGTTAACAATGTAACACTTTGCCAAATATGTGTACGGAGCGCAAGAACACAATGCCCTCGCAATGAATACCTATCTACTTATGTAAAATTATAATGTACGTAGTACATTGTTTTCTATTTTAATCTCTGTACAGATAGAGTTACAGAGAAGTTGTTGTTATTGACGTTGTACAGATTTGTCGTGGTTTCTTGTTTGAAGAAAAACTTCTTTTATAGTAAGAGCCCGTACAGGAGCAAAGAACCACGTGATTGTTAGTTATCGCCGCCGACACGCTAACTAAACCCACTTCCCACCTTGCTTTCTTGGACTGCAACCTAAACACATTAAAATTAAGAGGTCTAAAGGTATTGCTTTGTCCGTTGTTGAGTACGGGGCACGATGAGCAAGCAAGATAAGACTTGAGGATAGAAGGAGCATTTACATCCCGATATCAAAATGAGAGGTCGCGATCCCGGGAATGACTAAATTATGGATAGTGACTGTCGTGTCTATAATGGTGATGTATCTAGAAAATTCAGCTGAAGTAATAAAAATGGCATTTACTAAAACTTAATTTTAGTATATAGTTAATTACACATGAGGTGCCCTGAGCAACCCTCTAATCTAATCCATTGCCGTCTGGGGTACCATTTATTTGTCACAAGGACGGCTGAGATATCCTTTCTAGCATCGGCCACCACAATGCTGCTTCATCATCGTCATATCATATATACGAATATGTATGTATATAATTATAATACTTTTTTTTTATACAGTTTAATCTGCCTTTCAACAAACCGCGAGTACAATTTACGATAGTATAGATAATTCTATTTATAAATGCGGGGTACTTTCTGACTCCACCTGTCACACATGACTTATGAATATTTAGCGAAGGCAGACCCCGACAGGCTAAGTAATCACCGCAGTTGTCTTGGTCAGATCGTTCTCCTTTTAAACTTGTATGAATTATATATGCAAGCAATAACTTCAAGAGCGTGATACATATTTGGGACTTAATTTTTATGTGTATTAAATACATAAAAAAAAACATTTACTGAACCTTATATGTCATAAGATTTTAATATTCTAAAGCGCTAACCCAACAGTCACTCCATGAATACATCGTAACTTCGCAATGAATTATTAAAAGTTTTGGCGCCGCCGATCAAAATGGAGAAAGGCGTGATTTTTTTCACACCGGCGAAAAGCTCCTAAATGACTTCTACATTATATTACCCGCCACAAACTCACTTCGCCTGGTTCTTTCCTAAGCGATTTTTCATGAGCAGTACTGCGTTAATGTGTACAAAAGCTCTTGGCTTTGGCGGCATACTTTGCTTTTCGTTGGATATAAATTATACCCAGATCCGCTGGCAGAGGCTGAGGTATGTTACAGAGAATCCACGTACAGATAAGTCTGTTATTTTCACATTAGTTTTTTTAACGCTACACATTGTTAATGGGGTAAAAGTAAGTACATTTGCCGTTCGGAATAAGGAAAAATGCACATAATGGTAAAGGATCTCGTATCATGGAACCAATATGTATTTTCCTCGTTGAATAAGGTTGGTCGATGCTTTGAAATTATAAATTGTTAATGATCTCATTTGAATTGACAATAAGATAAATAAATTAAACTACATTATATGTTATCTTAATTTCATATCGTAACATACAGTTACCATTTTCATTAAAATATACCTAAGATTGTAGGATGGTTGTTTTAATATCGTTAAAATGGTTTAATACACACATATATATATATATATATATATATATATATATATATATAGTCTATTAAATATCCCTTTTATTTTATTACTTTGAAACAAAATATGTTAAGTCACACATACACCAGCTTTAATGTTGTGACAATGAGGTTATCAAACTGTGATAACCCATTGATTAATGTTTTATAATTTTGTTATTACTGTATCTAAGACATTATTGTTAAAATGTAAATTCACTTCAACTTATATTGATGGTGTCCATGCGCCATTATAGCACGTGTCGATATCAGCACTGTTTGAGGTCAAGGTCAGTTATAAATGAAGTATTGAGCTAGCTAAGACAGACTTCCTTAATATTCAAGCACGTACGGCATCGGAATAGAGCGGCGTCGCCGCCGACGCGGCGCGAGGGCAACGGCGCTGGAGGAAAGACGCGGGGCTTCCCACTGCTAGAACCGAACCTAATCAAACCGAATTTATATATTGAACGGAACTTAGTTTTATACAACCTCAGTTAACCTTTTTTTCTTTTTAGGACAAACCTTAACCTAAGAATTGTGTAATGCAACTTTTGAGCAATAAGTAAGGTAAATGTAAATAAAATAATTTAACCAACCAAATGTACCAATATCAAACAGTCATATAAGTACACGACTGGTTTGAAACGTTGAATAAGGATATTTATATTATCCTCTATGTAGATACAAGTTTTACAATGTATAAAACTTATTAAAATAAGCAAAATGTAATGTAATGTGTAACTAAAAATAAGTTTTAAATGATAGTAACGTAGAACGCAAAAGTATTGACCTTGAATATTTTTAATTCTTATATTTCAAATGGGAGTTTTCACTAAAAAATCGGTCGTAAGTAGATAAAATAAAAGCACAGTATCAGCAAATATGGTTATCGTTGTAAATAGCATATTTTACATCTGCACCAAGAACACGACGGTGATAAATAAATATACTGAGCTATGATAAACCAAGTCGTAAGTGGTTTCCGCTCAAATGCGAGGTAAACATGTCGGTTGACCAATGCAATGCGTGTACAAACCAGCCCATCGGCATCTGTTGACGAGATCACACATAGACTAGTACGTTATACGCCAATAACGGTCAATATGAAGTCTGCTCTGATATTATTCATTTGTATAATCGCATTTACATGTCTTGCGGATTGTAAAGATCTTATAGTGGGAACTAGTTTTAATCATAGACTACTATGGCAAGAAAAAGCAGAATACAATGCAATTCCCCTAAAGAAGCGAGTCAAAGAAGTATTTTTCTCCGATCCAGGTCAGCAGATTATTAAGGTATGTTTACATCGATATAAATTCAATTCTAATTGGCATTTGTGTTCTTGGCGAACCTTTATCTGTTTAAGATATCGTTAATAAAAAATGTTTTTTTTTTATTTACTTAGTTGTAAAAGTTCTATGTTGACTATGTTATTCAAAGAAGGCTACTGAAATTTATTTGGCATAATTAGTGCAATCTACTCTTACTCACTTCAGATGACAATATGTTACACAAATGTATAGTGTTAAGAATATTCAAATAATAAATTAATATTCATTGTGGAAAAGTACATAAGCGAAAAGTAAAACAGTGATGTGCCAATTATTATCTGCTCTAAATATCTATGACCTGGTTGCTTGACTTTTGCTCTTTTGGTGATTGAATTTTATTATAATATAATGAAAACAAAACTACCATATAATTCTTTATTACCACATAATATTTACGTCAGCTTCAACCTTATTATATTATTATTATTTATTATTATTAGGTACAAAAAATGTACATGTACAGGTAAGTTAGCCTCTAATAATAATCTAATGTTGACATTCTTAGAAATGCCAGTGTGTCATCGTCGCTGTATAAGCAATGAATTAGCAAGCGATCGTAAATCGATCAGGTACATTTGATTTGCTTGTTTTGATTATATAGGCATGTCAATACTAATATTTTTTCACACCTATCTAGTATGATGCACACGTCCGACTTTAGGAAACATTCGAACATTTATATTAATTTTCCAAAAATAAAATATATTAAAATAAAAGTAAGAACATGTTAAAAACGTAGAAACATTCAGCTGTTGAATGATCAATTATAGATCATGCAGTTATTTACATGGGATCACGACTCTTTGTTGCTGGACAGGTATATGTAGCTATCAGCCGTGTAAAATCATTAGATTTACGTATACAAGTAGAAGAACTCGATTGCTCCAAGTTAACAGAGAGAGTCCCATGTAATGGTGACGCGTTAGATGAAATTATGAGATTACGAGAACGTACATAAATTGCATCAGAATTCTTTATTACCTAT
>PDGT01000062.1:528315-546535 GCA_003671415.1 Megathymus violae | reverse complement strand
TACATATACCAAATAAACATTTTTTACAATTTTTGTCTATCTGACTGGACCGATTTTGACGGGACTCACTGGCAGGTAGTTGATGTAATAAGGAGTAACTTAGGCTACTTTTATTTCTACTAAATAACTTTTTTGTTAAATTCCACGCGGACGAAGTCGCAGGCACAGCTAATTGATAATAAAAGTCCCTTACGATCTCAAACTTCCGATCCTATTCAGTTCTTGCTTCATTATTGGATAAAGGCGATCATTCTCTTGATGATTTATTATTAATAAAAATTAACACAAATGTTTTCTAAAATCAGACGTAGGACCACAAGATAAAATTCACTTCCATATGCAGAATAAAGCCTCTCCCCTGCATCTATACTATAGATTATATATTACATTTGTATTTAGACTACAGACTATCAATTTGCAGAGTTTGGTGTGTAACATGTTGAAATGTTTTCATTCCAGGGTATAATAGCCCGTGACCTGGATCACACGGACGCCATTGCCACTATCACCGCGGGCGGAGTGGGACAATCCTTCGCTAATATCAGACTGAAGAGCGATAGAGGATCCGGTCTCAACTACCAAATAGAAATCTACGTGTAATTAATATGTTATTTTTAATTCTAGGAGCATATAAAGTTCTTTTAATATTAAACACAAAATAAATGACATACAAAAACGTTCATATTCAGTTTATTTGTAAATTCAATAATATGTATTTTTATATCTTATAGGTTAATATGATTTGCATATAAAATTTTATCAAGTCAAACCGCCCTTTAAAGTTTAAATTGAACGATGATTTAAGTTGCACTGTTTTCGTATTACAATTCTCAAAGGTATTACGGAGCGCGTATTCGTATCCAATTACGCTCACTCCATCGGAAATTGAAACAAATATATTGTAGTTACGCAAAAAATAATAGTACATATATGTAACACTTCCGAAATAATAGCCTCACGATACAACAGTATCACAAAAGTAGCAGTTCAGTATCATAGTATTTTAGTTTATGTATACCTAATATCGTACATACGTATATTTTATATTTAGAATTGTGTTGTAACACAGGTTTTCTAGAATATATACCAATTAGCCTATTAAACCAAAAATAACAAAAGTAAATCGTAACTTAATTGCAGTACCTAGTTAATCATTATTAAACGTAATTAGTGGCAAGCAACGTTTTTAAATGAGCATAAAATTCCAATCAATACATGGTTGTAATAATTGGTTTATAATTGAATTTATAACTTGTAGTATTAAATAAAAACAAAGATTTATATAATTTAATACATCTGTTACTAAACTCCGGAGTGTAATCCTTACTTTCAACCAATTGTTGAATCAGCCCTTACTCCATCTATCCATTATCCATCTATTAGTCCATTGTCGACTTTGTTGTGCTGAAAAATCTAAGAAGTCTTTGAATAATAAAATGACATAATAAGACTCTGCTACATTAGCTCTTTAAGCTACAACGCCACAAAACTTTGTTTCTATATGTTTTTATGTGAATAGCCGACAGATAAGTAAACTATTTGTCGAATGGTCACCACAACCTACGAACATTCACCACGCCGGGGTCATTAAATGTACTACTAAGTTATATTAATTACGATGACGTACGACAAGGTAAAATCGATCAATATCTATCTTAGAAATCAGAAGTAGTTTAAACAGTTTATTATCTATCTATTGAACTGGATGGTACAAAATAAGCGATGTATAAATAAAGCGTTCGAACCGCCCCGGTCATTTATGTGTCCCAAATATAATAGAGATCGATTTTAACTCAAAGTTAGACAGACTTTAATACATGTGAATTCGACTTTCAATGACGTATTCCATATAACGGTAATTGCAGGAAGGATACAGCAATCAAACAATGATGTCAACGTCAACTTAAACTCGCATTTACTCAATTAACTCGAACAAAGGAGTGTCCAACATAACGGAATAGATGTTTTAAAAGTTCTATATAGGGTAGATAATTTTGTGTAAACAGTATATTTTTTTGTCAAGAACATTTACTTAATTTTTAACTTTTTTTATGTAACTAGTCGACACTGCGACCGAAACACATGAAACATTTCAAGGTCGATTTTAGAAGACATGCAAGTACTGTCGGGATTAAACTAGGTGGTACAGAGCCCAGAGACTTGCAATGGGAAGGAATGGTTGCCATAGCCTCGTCCGCTGTTCAGTAGTGTGCACCACGACCAGGTGAGGTTAACGTAAACTCAAGGATGGATGGAGCCCCTTACATCCCACTCACTGCTGAACTGATCTACGGATAACAATCACCGAGAGAAATCACTGATACCAAACTGTAGATCTATGATTAAAATTTCATTTTGAAATTTCAATATCCAATTCTTTCTGCTTTCATTGAATTCATAACTATGTATGTAGAAACATTTAAATTTTAACTTCTAAAGAATATTGCTGCAAACGCTATCATGTGAGAGAATAAGCTCAGTGATGATAAAAATAAGTCACAGTTGGCTTTGTCGACGCAATTTTGATAATCCATTTAGCTGTTAACATGACAGCACATGTCTATCTCTTGTCAAGGTTGGGCAAAGTAATGAAATAGGGACTATTGTAAGAACTTTCAGTGCTAGAAATACACTAAGAACACAAATGTATTTATTACATGTAATTTCTTGCTGTACGAAAACGAAAATAAAGTTAGGAACAACATATTTTATAACCCTTAAATTTACTAATTATTAGAAATTTAAAGCACTTCCACGAAACTCAGAAACTTAAAATTTGATATAATTTTGTGTTAAATTAATTAATGAAGGAAGCTAAACTAAGCTAAGCTTACATAGGTATTTCAAACAATCACGCAAAGACCTGAATAGTGTAGAATATACGAAATTATGAGCAAAAAGTACACGTAGAAAAATCTTTTTCTAACTTTTGTTATTTTAACGATGAGTTCATTTATGGTAGCACCTCGATTTACTAAATACTTACGCGAACTAATTGTTTCGAAATTAATGAGTCTCATTCGAGAGTTTCATTAGGAGATAACAAATATTTTCTTAATGTTTTACATGCTTTACCTGTACATAAAATGGTTTGTTATATTTTATTGTCATATATCTAAGTGAATTAAAGTTGTACTCAAGTTTCAGAAAATATTGATACAATATATTTTTAGTCTACGTTCTATTACTGTTATCTACATAAAATAATAGTTAACATGGGCCATAACTTCACATGAATATAATATTCAGAGAATCTATAGATATTGTCTGTTTGGTTGCAGTTATTGTAATAAATGAATATGTTTCTTACTAGAATAACCAATGTCTTATACAATGCAGGTGCTATTGTAAATGTAAAACATAGGTTTTCTGATGCAAAGCGAGGGAGGATTATTACTTTTATATAATTTGGTCATCGAAAAGAGAATGAAAATTAAGTTGAGAGTTAATTTCGTTTAAACATGCATATGTATAACTGAAACGAATATAATAATAATTAATACTACAGTGTATAATATGTTTATCAATGTGGAAGTAGTGCACGAATTTACAGTAAGTGGCAACTGGGATGTACCAGCATCTCAGTCAACTCCAATTAAAGTGTTATTTGAAATTTGGTAACAACTTTAACACAAGAGAGTAAAAACAAAGTAACTATCTGTTAAAAGAACGCGAAAACAAACTTTAGTGAATAACTTTGCACATATTTTTAACATACCTAATTAACTTCACACAAAGTGCACGTAATTCGAACATCCGAAGAATCATACGAGACTACATTTTTTATTCTCTATTACACTTACATACCATCTAGGATAGCGAGGAGATAGCTTTCCCAATCAATGACCAGACTAATTGCCAAAATATTCCCACAGATCGCCCTGATTGGTCATTTTAGACATCAAACGATTTGAGGGATGCACTAATTCGATCGAGCGCCGATGACGTTTACTCGGGTGGCGGGTGCGCGTGCTAATGAGAACGATTTTTTTTTACAGTCGTAATAAACTCCCACATTTTCTGTGGACTTCCTGTGCACTGTAAATCGCTCCATTTGTTAGTGTCGCTGGTCTCATCACTCTGATTTGAAACAAAGTTCAGTACTCATAACAGTATTAGCATTATCTAGATCAATCTCCAAAGTAATTGCATATTTTAGAGGTGAATTCAAATACTTAGATACCATAATACCTATAGTTCACAGTTGATCTCGTGTCATCTAAAATTTCAAGTTAAATGACGATACGTCAAATTACGCTAAATGTTCATAACCAACTTACCAAACTCAAAGGTTCTAGCGAAACACCAGATGGTTGTAATAGTCGGCTTGGACATTATTCAATCCCCATGCTGTTGAAAAAAGCTTTTTTAGTCTGTGCATTGTTACTTAAATTGGACATAGAAAAATGGATGAATGTATTTTCCTTTTAAATCACGCGACATCATCAAACCTTTTTGTAATTGAAAAGTTGAAATACAATATAACGTTTTCATTTTTATTTTCGCGCTTAGTACGAGATTTATTTATAAATTACGGGTATTGCAAATTCAATTACCGAATTTTTTTTTAAGATTATAATTGTGAAACGGCTGGTTGTAGTTATAGTATTATATTTTCACAGCAGTCGATATTGAATGTAAGTACAGTAATATTAATCCATCATTTATTCCGATTGCTCATTTATTTATTAATGTGCTCTGCTGTATCTTAGGATATATTTCCATAAATAGGCAATTAACAATGTATAACTAATTAAGCACAGAACTGCGGTTCAAATGTATTGTGAGTGCTTGTTCCAGATATTGTGTTCAAATTATGTTGAAAGACCGAAAATAATGAAAATTTTCCCATACATTTTATGTTTTACTTTTGTTTATTTTTTTATATCTGAACAGACAAAAGACTCACTTGGATAATTTCCACTCATAGACATGCGTAACATCAATATTATTATCGCCGCGTCTCCATGAATCGCCATGAAAGAAGTGGGGAATCCACTATTTTATGAAACTTTATGACGTAACAACTGGCTTACTTTAAAACTGAAAACACTTTTCGATTTATTCTAGAAAGAGGATGGCTACTAGCCTGGCTAATAAGCCGGTAAAGTACCCTACCATATTGAACTACCATTGGAATTTAACTATCTGTTACAAAGTCCAACCACAAGGGACTTGATGCCACTGTTCCTTCTACTGTTGCACCCTGCATTACGAGCACGAGCGACTTCACTTCCGAGTAAATGGAACCTCTTATACCACTAATTCATACATTTAAAATTAATAGTAAAAATAATAAATAATAATAAATTAAAAAAAAAAACGTTCACACACTCACACTCCCGCACTAGGATTCCCTGTGTTGCGGGTGGCATGGACATACACATATATGACATCACAAACATCCATGACCCGGGAACAAACATTTATCTTTCACATAAATGTCTGCCCCGGCCGGGAATCGAACCCGGGACCCCACGCTCGGCAGGCAGGGTCACTACCAACTGGACTACGGGGTCGTCAAATATTTTAAATATTGAAATAATTTCAATAAAATATTTTTTTATAGCAAATAATTTCTAAAAATCTGTTGTAAATACACATTACAATTCTATTTGAAGTCCATCCCAGAAGCACTGACTATTTCTTGTTGTACTCGTGTTATTGATACTTCATCTGTATTTATTCTTTTGATTACTTAAAATGACTAGTTGATCATTACTTAAAGCGATCTATTTCTCAGTAGAATTATCAAAAGTGTATTTTTTTTTGTACCACAATTTTCACTTCTATGTTTACCTAGTATCAAACAGATACATAAAAATAACAGAACAAAGCAAAATACTCCTGTTTCTGATATACCTAACGCTGCTAAGCTCCAATGTAAAAGATCAGTTTAAAAGTTAACACGTCAATTCATTCACTACTTTTGCTGTATTATTCTTAAACAATCTCTACAAATCATTACAATATAACACTTATTTTTCTGACAAATTTTTACAACCTTGCACTGACCGTACTAAGGATGTTCTTCGTGTACAAACTTTAGAAGTGCGGTTTTAGGCAACACCTAATACAAATACACTACTAATAATATTAGAAATGACTATATGGGTTGAATAGTACTGCAATAATCCCGAGTTGTCGATAGTTCTTGTCAATAGATCCCTCGCGTCTCATCTATCGTAACCCTACTCATTTGCATGTTCGCAATCACGTAATGAAGAGACCTTTTCGTCTAAGTATACCAATATAACATCAGTTCAAATGTTGAGTTTTATATACGTGTATTATAAATATATGCATATTTCCAAACAGTGTAATATTGAAATCTGTCGTTTAATTTACGAAATTTTCAACAACTTCAAACACAAAAATGTCAGTATTTAATTTTTGATAATTAGGTGAAAATTTTACTAATTCATTGGTCTATAAAAATGTTTGGGTTTCAATGTGGAGTAAGAGGGATTAAAATATTTTAAGAAAGAAATCCGTCCGAATTGTTCACACTGGGAACCATTCTTGTGTAGTTACTCGAAGAATGTTCAGTGTAAAATCTTATTTTTACATTGTAGCCGGCATGTAATGACTGATGTAATAGTTAATAAATTCACGTTTCAATTATTTTGTCCATTAATAACGTAAGAATTAATTATTTAACATTTTTCAAAGCATTAAACAAGTGAAAAGCATATTTCAGAGCTAGTAACCGGCGCCTTACATAAAATAGGGCCTGCATTTTTTTAGGAATAAGTCTTGACTACATTGTCAAACAGTGGGAACAGAGCCACTTCAAAGTCCGGTGCCGTGAGAGCGATGCCGGGATATGTGGGATTTTTACCGCACTAAACCCTCCCCGTTCCCCGGTGGCCTTCCTCAGCGCTATGTACAGGACTCCAGGATCTCCAACGGATCGCAACTGAATTCATGAGCGTGATGACCCTCCGCTCATCCCCCACCTACTGATGTTTACAGCGGTACGCGGCCACGTATACCGTCGTCCTTCCCGGGGTCGCTGACTGGACGGTTCGAGCTCCCACCCTAGCCGCCCACGACCCCGGAAGCCCCTTTTAGTCGCCTCTTACGACAGGCAGGACATACCGTAGCCCGATTCCGGTCCCGAGCTACAGGCACAAGGAACAATGACCTATCAACCTACCAACATGTCGACCGTCTGCAAGTTTGTCGGCTACTGAAATAAATAAACGTTTAAGATATATCAAACTATATTTATACACCTACCCATAAATATTCATAATCAGTTTATCATTCACGTGCAAAGTTATAATTTATCAAAAATTGTACTAACTATCGTGTAGTGTCGGTTTATAGCATTCTATGGTTTATGCAACGGTCCAATGCGAATAAATGCCAGCGACACGGTGTGGTGTAGGTAATATTGTTGCTAAATGGTTCACCACTAATATCCTTAATTTCATTGTAGTTGTTACAGTGGTCTACTGAAAAATTTAACATTATTGCGACAAACGTATGGGATGCTAATAACAAATTTTACCGCAATACTTTGTGATCAAATGGTTTGATTCGCAGCTATGTGGTAAATTTAAAACTGTAAACTAATCCTTAAACTAAGCAGAGAAATAAATCAAAAATAGCATCCAGTTTTTATAATTGCTGTTCAATTTGTCGTCAAAAATACCATCGGTTTTGATGTGAAAATGTTTTTTTACTAAATTTTAATAGCATTATATTGCATTCTTTATATTTTAAACCTCGAAACTATTATCAATTTAATTAGTTAATGTTTACTTCTGATAAATATGCAAAGCCGTAACCAGTGACCATTTCATATATTTTAAAGTAATTTAATTAATTAATACTAATATTATATTATAAGTCTTTTCTTACCGTCATCAAAGATTCAAAATGATATTCCAATAATGTTAATAAACTTCTACTGTTTATAATTGAATTTCAACTAGATCAACATTGACTCATATACAAATATTTACGAGAATTGAACATCAGATCAGTAACCTGTAAATCATAAGATTCAATTTGGCACTTCTCGTATTTACCAATCACGTGCAATTGAATAATTAATTTTCTGTATTAACAGTATTTGAGAACATTTCTTAGTAAGATTATATATTGAAGCAACAGGAAATACTCTTATAGGTACGATTAATAAAAGGATTGAATACTGCCCGCATTACAGCCACTAGAGCTCTATAGAAAACCAGCGCTGCAAGAATTCTTTATAATTGGTTTGTTTTCTAGAAGCTGAGTGAAGTTCTATTTCGCAATGTAAGTATGCAAAGCGGGCGAAAAGGCGAGGTTAACGCTCTTAAGAAATACTGTGTTCTATAAAGTATAATAAGTCTGTACGGCAATGTACTGTCAAATATAGCTTTCTTGTTTCTCTGTTTGCCTCTCCGTCCGTCAAGCCAGATTTTCTCCGAAATTTGCTTACGAAAATTATTGAATTTTATTATACTGTTAGGTGACTGAAACGTGTCTAATAAACAATTTTTTATTGAACTTTACATATAAATAACGAACGAAGTAGGGCCTGTGCGCCACTAAACAGTTTGGCGTAATATTTTTTTTATGTTTAAACAAAGCTAGAAACCATGCGCGAATCGGTTAAGCCATTACTGAGATTAGCGGGCACAAACGCACAGACAAACAGACAAAATTTCTAACTATAAAGACCTTTAATAATAGTTTTTCTCATATTTTCTTCGTGTACGGAAAGCGATCAGTTAAAATTTTAGGTATGTATATTATATGTATGTATTACATATACATATATTAATAAAACTTAGTATTAACAAACCATCTCCAAAAGCTCATAATATTCAGGTATAACTCACCATTACAAATCAATACAATATAAATAAGGGTCGAATAATCCTTAAATAGGACGCAGGAGCACGATAGTTGGAAGGTACAGATACGGTTTCCGGAATGTAACCCCAAAAACTTTTGTCATTTATCAGAGAAATAGGCTCGTTATGTTTGTTACACATCAATTAAAAGACATATGATAAAGAACGAAAATTTATTATATTCCTAGCTAGGAATCAGTCATCGATTTGCTATTAATATTGATAAATATAAAATTACTTTTAATAAGACAGCCAAACGACTGGATAAAACGACTTATTCGATTATTTCAACATATATGTACGAGTCTAATAATTTATAGTGACGATGTAACAGGTATACCAAACCCCAATACTATTTCTATAGGAGTATACAGCTGCCTGTTGAAGATTGGCAGTGCGAGTTTAATTTCCTGACCTGGAAATTACAGGGCGTAATGAAAACGCGGAGGTTGTCGGAATGACATCCGAATTTGACACAGTGATGAGGAGTATATTTTCATCAGTTTTCTATTAAGTGTACCTCAGGTTGGTTTGGAAGGCTTTTATGTGAAACGTATTATTCCTCCATCTCTGTTTTATGATCATGATATTTTGATGTTTTCATTTAACTATAAAATATGCCATATCTATAAATTATGCGATACAATTATAAAAAAATCTATTCTAATATCATAAAGAGAGAATGCTATTTTTATGAGTTTCTATACATGCGGAAATTAATCTCCGGAACACCGGCACCTATTTCAAAAATTATTTTACAACTACACCTGCATTGTTTTAGGATTGTGTTTTTCTCTTATTAACACTTTTATTTAGGGACGGATTGCAATGAAACGAACTATAAATAATATATATGAGGCTTACTGCAATACATTGGTGGAAACCGTAAAGAATTAGGTTAAACCGTTTCTGAGATTAGTGTGAACAACCGCAAAGACAAACAAATATATACACAAAATTGTTTAATAATTGTTGGGGTATATATATGACGGCGCGTATTTAAACTAAGGATAAACATTTCTAAAATTGTTTTCCAAATAATTAGTTTGAATTATAATCGATTTGCTAACCTTATGTAATTTAGATAAATATTGATTGCTTAACTTTAAATCAAGATCGTCATTTGACTTGTTGTTGTCGTTTACTATAAAATAAGAGCGGGTAACCCCGAATAGGGTAGCCAGTTGGTGCCTAAGCCTTGTCAGTGGTGGTTGTTTTCTAAAGACTCAACACGAGGGGCACTCTCGCTAACCTATTGGCTCTTAATCGTGATTCATCTTGTGTAACAAGTTTATACTTGGTGCATAATTGTTGTGGAATAACAATTGTTCATAACAGACATTTCATTATTCGAAGTTTCCACTACCTTCACGCCTACAATGGAACATAATAGCCAAGATCGCTCCGCAACACCATTCTGACACTCCGATATATATATATATATACATAATATCTACCTTCAAGTGTTTATTTCAAAATTGCAACGTATGAATTTTCAGGGCATAAAATTTCACTATAAAACACGGAGCAAACTAACTATGCGAAGACTCTGATGAAAGGAGGAGCAGGCAAGATGCCGGATCCCTGCCGAAATGCTCGATGGCCACAATTATTAAGGTAATATGTTATAGTGTTAAAAGTTACTGAAAGTAAAGTTATAACTAGGACTATGAACATGTTATTGTTATGTAAGTATATGATTACTCTTTTTATTTAAACACTAAACGACTATTCGTGGTTTTTGTGATACTAAATAAATAAATAAAAAATAAAGGCTAATAATAGTTTTTCTCATGCATCCTTAATCTAAACCGAATCGAAAGTGATCAATTACAATTTTATTATATGTATAAATAGATTTGAAAGATTCAGTATTCTAGATGTTCGTAGGCTATATAGTACAAAATTAATTCTCCATCTCTCTGTGAATATGATAATCTCTAAAACTACCACACGGATTTTTATACGGTTTATACCAATAGATAGACTGACACACGAGAAAGGTTTAGGTATATAACATTTAGAAAATTCATTGAACGCCTTATAAAACTTGGGGTTTGATTACTATTTGGAAATGTAAAAATCAAAGTTCTTGAAGCAAAGCGAGGATATGTATAAATAAAACAATCCCACTTAGATAGTTAAAAATAAGAAGAGTATAAAATCTTGAAATATAAGTTTTCAATAAATGCTACAGATACCTCCAAAATTATTAGTTTTTCCTAATGCAGAACAATTTATAATAACAAATAAATTTGTTTTTGATATTTTTATAATAAATTTTAAACTTGAGTATTAATTATTTTTTTTGGACTATCCATCCATGCTCGAACACTTTAGTAATAAATTTCAGGGACTTATCTCTAAAAAATATTTTTTAGACAAATAGGTTATTACAGTACTTACCTACTTAAACAGTATTGAAGTATTATGCTTTTAGTATTCCCAACGCTCACGCTAATATCAATTAATTCGACATAAAATAAGATTTATTCAATTTGGACTATATAATAAATTCATTTTAAAATCATCCCTGAAACATTCAAAGCTGATAAGCGTACAACAGTATTCAGTTCAGTTAAATAACACTAGGACAGTTTAGTAACTTGAAAAATATCACAGTCTTAGCGGCAATAACGAATAGGCACGTCACTCGTGCGTCACATATGTGAAGAGTGGCGTGCTCTATAATTTATTGCGCAACTTATTAGAGACCTTAGGGTGGCGACTGACATATATCATTCCCTTGTAAAGTTTGGTAAAATATATTTAGCGCCACCGTGATGCCAATAAACAGCAAGGAATTATCAATAAGAGATTATTAGTAAATTAGAAAAAAACAATCAACGTAACCATCAGTAGACCCAGAATGCTTATTTTGTAATTTCGTATCTCGCAATACCATTCGCTCCACCTACATATCCTTCATCCGATTTTTGGAAATCATTCAATCATCTGTTGTGTAATAATTATTACACAATTTACAATATCATTACTTTCCGTAAAGCCTGCCTGGCTAACAACCGCCCTCATGTTTGGGTCAGCCGCCAAACGACTCTTCGTGTTCCGTCTGGGGGCTCGAGAACCAGTAGTTTCTTTCTTCTCATTTCCTGCCTGACAACGCATCGTGTCCATGGGCAACGGTGACTACTTACCACCAGGTGACTCGTCTGATCGTTGGTCAGCTATTAACTTAAAAAAAAACAAAAAAGAGATCGCGTATGTAAGGTTCAATCCCGCCACATCGCTACTTTATCAGTATTATAAATACTGTTATCAGCTGTTGACCACGGCTTTGCCCCCGCAGAAGTACTTTTAATTAAATTTATTTATCTATTTTTAAAAAATGTCCGCGATATTGTTGAAGTACTATGTACTGAATTTTATTTTTCAATAGTAACAATTAATTCACACGCCACTTTGTTCTTCAATAAATAGGGTCCTATCTATATCAATCCTACCTATACACATGAATTATATACGATGAGCAGACTCTGCTAATAATAGGTCTGTAATGGCGACATACATAAATTAAGATTATCTCACATGGTAATTTAATATACCAAATAGTCCTACAACAAAGTCCTTTATTCATTCGTTGTTCGTGAACATTCTATTCATAATATTTCAATAGATATATAGCGCGTATAATAAATAATATTATTTTTTAATTAGATTTCGCTCGTTAGAACCATTTTGAGTTTGTTCTTTTTAAAGTCGGTTTCTTAAAGCTTTTTATATATGAACATGACGTTAATAAAATAATGGGTCGTTCCATGTGACAGTTTAGTTCAAAGAATTTTTTTTTTAAATGTATATTGTACTTCAATGCATTTTAGTTTTTATGTTGCAAGTTAATTAATTGTCAAAGCGAGTAAGTATAATTTTTTACCTGTGTTATGAATGTTCTAAATTATTTTTGTGCATTGCTTTTAAACTATCGCTTGCTGTAGATTTGAAACTTTATATTGCGTGTTTGAGCAAAGGTAGTATATATAAAACGATAATTTAAATAAAAAAGGTTTTTATAAACCAATAAACGGACTTGAAATGGAAAACGACAAAGTTTACTAAAAATCGAAAATAAATTGACATAAAATATTATTAAATGCACTACAAACTGCTATATTTCAAATCGGTGCCAAGCCAAATATATGGTTGGTAGTTAAGCCATGTTCAATCACGCCACATCCATTACTCTATTGCACTTATATTCCGTTACTTATTAAGGTATTTAAATCACTAAATATCATTCAGTTTCAGCCGAGGCCAGTTATGAATGAGAGAAAAGTGTTTCGTGTATTGTTTCACAATGAATGTAAGTGTAAAATTTAAGTGTTTTCGCAACCACTATGTGAAATACTTGTAGCACGGCATTCATTCCGTTTAGTATGTTTTCTTAAAAAAGTTATTTTAATTTCCGGCACGCGAGCGGTGAGCCACTCGCATAAGGCTTCAGTGCTTCGCACGCGACTTATCTCACGAACTTTCCATAGCATTTGGACTACCTACATGTAACTTCTTTAAGGATTTTGATATATATCTATACCAATAAGCACATATAAATAAAATTGATGTCTCGATGTAAAATAAAAGCTGCAACATAGTTTTTCAAATTTAGGTTTATTTATATTTATAAGATACCAGTGCCTAGACAGTATCTTTAAAAATTTTGTCAGTCAATCTCTCTCTTTGTTGATCCAGGCTAACCTTCTGAATGCCTTAACCGATTTTAATAAGAGTTTTCACTGGAAGATATAAGAGTTTATAGGGCAACATTAACGTGCATTTGACCAACCTTCTTAGACCAGGTTTGTAAGCGATTTTATTATGATCCCTGGATTAACTACTTATCTATATGTAAACAAATAAACTCTCTGATAAAGCTCTGCTCAGGGTCAATATCGGGTCCATATAATTATTTCCTGAATTTTCAGCATTGTCATGGTCACCATCACATATATCCCTTCGTTAAGTAGGTGTTTTTCTTTACACAATGAGAAAGTTTGAAACCCTGATATTCAATCAACTAATCATAGTGAATGTAATCATATTCAGCATTTTCTGTAGATATGTAAAAACTGAAGGACTCGGATACCAAATGTAGGGCCCTACGTGATCAGTCAAACTATTAGAAGTATTGAAATGCCGCAAAGTAAAACTTATTTAATCGAACGAGCATTTTCTAAAAGTATATATACCTAAACTTAAGATTTTAATTCCTTGTGGCAACCCTGCAGATCTGAAAATCTATTAAGATATCGAAATTCCCCCATTGCGAAACATTTTCAATGTGTTAAGCATATAATTTTCTTTTTGTTTTGCAGTTTTATTTCCTTTTTTTTTTTAAATATATATAATATAAAAATTTAAATAACTTCACGGTTCTTCTTAAACTGGTGCCTTAATATATTAATCAACAAATTTATTTGCATAACGAGCTCCGTCTGAAATAAGACAACGCAGTTAAAGTAAAGGTTTCAGTCTGGGCCGTTACTTAAAATTGCATCGTTTTGTTACGGGCCGAGTGAAGCACAGTGCTTAGTGGCACTGGTATTTGGAGTGAGATGCAGAAGTTAAATGAAGTTCTGTGTAATTACTCTCGGAGAAGCGGTGAACTAAGCTCGCTTATGGTGACAGCCTCCGCCACGCTTCTTCCGCACTGTAATTCGACCAAATGTTACCAACGAAATATTTGAGATTCATTTAAACGAGTAAAAGTTTCCAAGTTTAACACACGTCTCCTTAGACTGACTCAAGTGACCATGATTCACATTTTTCTGTGCGAGTAACTTGGAAAGGTCTCTGATATTATCATTACAAACCATAATTGTCGCACTGAGGGACTCGGCTTCCCTCTCAGAATTAGAGGGGTCAACACCATATTACGTAATTCTGACCAAATGCACTCCGCATTCACACACCTTTGAGAACATTATGGATAACATATGGATAACATAGAAGATTCCTCACTATGTTTTCCTTCACTGAAGCAAGTGATCATTAATTTATAATATACTCATAATTTGGAAAGTTCGAGGTGCGTGCAGGATTTCAATTCGAGTCTCCAAATCATCAGGCTACTGCTTTAAATCTCTAACATATTTGCGTGTGATATGAACACCCCCGGTCCGGTAACGTTGTTTTACAATTTTTTCTAAAAGTATCCACTCATGATATGTATATGGCACGCCAATATGTCGGCCCGATTCCGTCCATCGTGGTCATAGCTAACCAGTACATGGCTAAATAGCAGTTTAGCGGTGTTCACCATCCATACGAAGCTACTCCATTATTAACAAACGGGCCAAAGATTACATGATGCATACTTTATAAAAAGATAAAGTATAGCCACTTACCAAATCGCGCATCGAGAATAAATGGGACAGTAAAATTAATTTCTAACCCCGCTATAACTTTTCACTACGGTAGGTAAACCTATTGAAAATATCTGGTAGCACTTGGGAACTCAGCGCTCCGACTGAATCGGTTCAGGTTCGATAAATCGGAACTTAATTTTTTGTACGCTACGCAACGATAGATACTTTTCGTGACGAGACTTTAAGAGGAAATTTTTTAATGGTAATTTAAATCAGAAGATTATTCTAAAACCACTTTTTACATATACTAAGTTTTATTATATTTCAATTCTTCATTCAATAAAAACCCCAAGTGATTCCTTAATGTATAGCTTTTATCAATACTAATAGCGAATATCGCGTATGCGGTCGTCGTTACCTGAACCTCTATTGTTCTATCGATTTGCAGGTATTATTATTGACTTGATACGAAAGGTGTAGAAAATTCTGGAAGGCCTGGAAGTCTATATAAATAACAGATAGAGCCGCCCGCGGGTCAGTCGGACCTCAAATACGAAAGTTAAGAGTTCTCTCCCTACGAAGTTAAATTCCTGCGTTCAACGACTGCGACCTTTGGCGAGCAATAAAGACTCTGTGGAACTATTTTGGTGTTCCCATGTATCCTGACCAGCATTCTACTCCTAATTACATGACATTCAATCTCTTATTTGTGGCAAGAACAGATTTAAGTAGTGTGTGAGTGTGTATGCAATAGTCATGTCAAATATGTGAAGATTTTTATTTTATACTAGCAAATACCCTCGCTTCGCTTCAGAAAACTTCCTTACGCTTGAAATAGCATTTGCATTGTTTTAGAACTGGGTTTTTCTCGTTCTGTGAATTAGAAATACATATAGTAATTTATAATTTTTTATTTATATATGGACTGATTGAAATGTACGAACTTAATATTAAGTGACGCTTACTACAATACATTATTAGTGAAATCAGTAACGAAATCAGATAACGCCGTTTCTGAGTTTAACACGACCAAACGCACAGACAAACAGACAAAAATTCTAACAACCATTGTTTTGGGTTCTACTGGGTTTTACTACTTGGGTTTATGAAGGCTCCTAATAGTAGTTCTTCTCATATATCCATAATATACGGAAAGCGATCGGTTAGAATTCTATTATATGTATAGAAAAAAATATTTAAGTTGATAAAAGAAACATGAGAATTTTGAGAATGGTGATCTTCATGGTTATATTGTCATGTTTGAATTTAGGAAAAGAAGAAGAGAATTAATTTCTACTTGTTCTTCCAAGATGAATATTTTTTTAATATCCATCCATCATTCCAACTATTTACTACTACTATTCGGAAAAAATCGAGTACGACAGACGGATAGAAAAACACGTGAATGACCCCGCAAATATTTCCTATTTTCATGATATGAATGGATTTCAAAAAACAATAATAATCAAATTCAAAGCTTCACGTCTATCAGCACGTGGGGCAGGAGGCAGCTAGTATTTAGCGAGTGTGCGACTAACTCACGGTCTAGCCGATTTTGCAATTCTCCTGCAGACTACAAATTACTTTACGTCCGATCAACTAACTCTTTTGTATGTTTCTCGGTTATCTATGCTAATAATAAATCTGTAACGAGATCGGAACTGTATAAAGTATATTTTTTTAAACTTTTAATCTAGATAAACTTTATTAACGATATAGAGGTATTTTTTTTTTACTTTTTTCTGTCCTTTTTATCCTTGGATATAGATATGTTACCCCGAAATAAGAAATAAAAATTAATATGGACATTCTATTAAAGGGGCAATAAATAAAATGTTGACTGCTGTAAGTATTATAATACATTAATATATTTCTAATTTGCAAAACTACAAAAAATACTAAACAATGCAGTTGCTATTTCTAAACATAAGGTATAGGTGAAGCGAACAGAGGACAGATAACATCCGAGATCTACGTCTTAATGAACCCTCAGAAGCACGACACTCATATTTTTTTCTACTAGCGCCCACCCAACTCCTCAATACGATACAACCAGAAAACTGAGATAAATATTTAATATTGACACTACTTAAGATTACTTTAAACACGCGTGTTGAACTTACGTACGGACTCATTATTACTAGTGACTTTGTTATAACTGACATAGAAACATTAAAATAAACAAATGAAACAACATCTCTATTACAAAGAAACAAGTGAAAAATACTTACGATGTAGAACAACGTTCATATTTTTTTCAGGGAACCAAAAGCTAAACTCTTACACGAGCGAATCCTAGATTAACAATTGCCCTTAGCCGGAGAACGAGAAAATTAACTTTTAAATGTAAATTTTACGAGGAAGTCATAACGTGAAAGCTGCCGCGGTTAGCTCTGATTTATTGCAGTTGGAATTGAAAGTGTTAAAGGAGTTGCAATCTGAAAAAAGTTTTAATAGGTACCTCTTTAAAGAAATATAAATCAGGAGTGTAAAGCGAGTTTAACTTTTGCGAAGTTGCTCAGCGCTTAGAATCATCTACTGAAGTGTCTATTTAATGACGTCGCTTTATTTCGCGAATCAAGGGAACATTAATTCGTTCCCGCATTAACGTCAAATGATGCCTATCAAGCTTTATTACCGTGGCGAGCAACGGAAAACAAAAATTCGTAATCGATTTAGTATCTCCTCCTAAACCAAGTATATAGTTAATTAAATACACAGTTTTTGTACACGATCATATTCGTATATCTGGTCGTTTTAAACCCCGGCCACAACAGAATTGAGAATAGTTCGCCTAAAGCGTTTTAGTTAAGGCGTATTACATTAATAGGATGCTGTCACCGATATAAGGGCGTCCAACAGAGCGTGTAACAAAATGAACGTAACATATAGATAATTCATAGCCAAGTCCTACAAATTCTCAAAAAATGAACAATCCAATATTTACAGAAATCCTGATTGAGTGGGAAAACTTTACTGCGTTATAAAGTCATAGCTGCTCAGTCTATTGAGAAAAAATTATCCTCAGTAACTATACTTATAATGATT
>PDGT01000062.1:499483-523146 GCA_003671415.1 Megathymus violae | reverse complement strand
TATATATATATATATATATATATATATATATATATATATATATTGAGCTGCAGTAATACAGTACATTAATATATAAAATAGACACTTTCAGTTCGTTTAATGTTAATTTATTTCATTGTGCAAGTTTAGAGATACTGAATTTGTAAGTTTCCATTTCTATTAAGTCGCGAAAAGTATATATGGAAGGAATATATGGAGATCATGATAACAGTATTTAAATTCAACAACGAGTTCAACTATAAAAGGCTTCTTTGTCACATTAGACCGTGATAATAGACTTAAGTTCGCCTCTCGTAACGTAATGGAAGGCTCCTTAATTCACCGGAAGCACTCAATTACGTTAAAACCATAGCTGCCGGTGTCCGACACGACCCCGCCAGCGAAGAGTAGAAGTCACGAGGTCATGGGTGTATAACTTGCTTCGTTCATTTCTAAAACACTTCTCTCGCGCTTCTAATGGAAACCATTCTATGTGAAACTTTTATACCCCAAATTAAATAAGCTTTCTTAACACAATGAACACAAAAAACGTACTAAAATTGAATGAACTTTCCTTTATAAGCGCGATCAGAAAAATTGCATTTTAAATTATAAAGTTATTTCTACAAAGTGTAAAACGTTAACACTCGTAGAAATTTCAGCTTTAAAGTGAAAGCGCATTTTAATATAACGTCAATTTATAACAGAATTTGTGTGGAAATGATTTATTAAGAGTCGTTCAAATATTTCAATTGATATTCATATTGACGTAACAATGTGCATTTAATTTGTTTTTAAATTTGGTAATAATTATATCAAGTATTTATAGAGCCTAATTAAATTTAATAAACATTTCACAAATCTTTAAATCATAAATAATATTTTTCATTATATTTCTTTAGTTGTAGTCAAGTTACGGCCATGTATATTAATTATTTATGTTAGCTGTGAAGGCTTGGAGGTATTGCCATTAGGAGTGTTCGATACAATATCTTAAAGCTTAATAAGCCTAATAAGCTTAATACAATAGCTTTGTTAAAATATCGATATATACACTTGATGTATCGAATCAATCCGATATTATCAAATTATCTAAAATCGATACATACTATCGATATATTTTATCCGACATTATGAAATATCGTAACATAAATGATGAAACTAAAATATTTTATAGGAAAACCATTCAATTTCATTGATACTAGTTTTTAAAGTTGAAAGTGTATCATTACTACATTTATTGCTTATACTTGGAGATGGAGAAACGAAACGCTGATGTACGAATTGCACTGTCTCTAATTAGTCTGTGCCGTCAAATGAATGCCGAGCCGAGTGTGTTGTGTTGGTTGAGTTTTGTAGTTTATCAAGTAATGCTTAATTTTATAGATTTAGCTTGCCACCTTAAGAAAGTCTTATTTACTAATAAACAGTATAGCATACAAATATTTAACTATGGTGGCCAGTTCTGTGCCATCGGAAAGGCTTTTTTCAAAGGCCGCGCAGATATTAACTCAGCAAAGAAGTATATTGCAATCTAAAAGGGTCAATAAAATTTTGTTTCTTCATAGTTTAGATAACAAATATTAAGAATTATAAAAATAAAGTTGATTATTCTCTTTTCATTGGTGGTTTTGCTTTTTTTATTCATGATAATCTTTTTATATTCCTTTGATTTATTTTTACATAGAAATATTATTCGATATACAGAAAATATTGATATTTTTGGAGGATATATCGAGCTACATCGATATAGCGATACGATATATCATATCGAAAAAAAAATCGATATATTTTATATGTGAGCATCCCTAATTGCCATCTTATTTACACACACGTTTCAAGTTTCATGGTGATTCGAGATAATTCTCGTGTCATGTAATGAGGAGGAAAAATCTATCTGCTTAGATTTTATTACATATATTGTTACTTATAGCTTTACCTAATAAAAGCATAATAATAAAGCCTTGTAGGTACCAGCATACCTCCCCTTTATTCCCGCCACATAAGTTAAAAATTCCCGCGTGCTTCTAATTTAAGTAGAACACACAATAAGTTTTGAGAATACACAAAAAGTATTCAACACATTAGTATTAAGTTAGTTTATATACAATTATCCATTTGTATAAACAAACTGTGAAAACACATTTGTCAGTAACGATCCGAAAGGCCAGAAATCGTTACTTCATAGGTAGCCACGGATTCTTGGGCGCTTTCATTTCATTTCCGAAATATTTTATAGATTTTAGTATTAACTACATCATTATTATCTTTATTTTCAATAAAAGTGTTTAACTTAAAAAAAAACACATACTTTTTTTCAAGATTTTAGTTCTTAATTTTGTTATTGTTTTATAATTATTTGTTACCATGTTCCTCCTCCGAGTAATGGATATTACAGAGGGACATTATTATAGAGGGACAAGGCTATTATATTATTTATTATACAACAAGATGTGCCCAAGTCTTAAGCGTAAAACGCTAACGACATATCGTTTTTATCCACCCTAATCCCACACAGTCCTCTTTTCAAACCTTTTACCTTAACTCGGGTGGTGTACCTCCAACGACGTATCATTTTTTACCACTCGAATACCACACAGTCCTCGACACGATACGAAATCTTGAATTGGGTGGGAGATAAATGCTTGAATCCTGAATATAAGTTGCCGAAGTTCTTTGTTTTGATTAGATGTTTGTAAGTTAATTAATTTATGTAATTGTAAGTATTGTACAACTCTACAATCTACCATGCAGTGTTCGACTTACCCTTTCATTTGATACCCATTACGCATATCGAAACAAATATGAAATAAGAAATATTGAAACAAACAAACAAACAAATCTAAATCTAAATATCAAATCTAAATCCGCACGGACGACGCGGTTTGCGTCTTCACACATTATGCGCACTGCAAAGGACTAGAATAACTTGTCCACGTCGGTGTTCCCGGCTGCCTACGATGTGGGAGCCTGCAAGAGGAGAGTGAATAGGCTATTTATAAGTTAGTGCGTTCAACATCTTAGACTTCATCGCCACTTACCATCAAGCGGGATTGTTGTCAAGATTTAAGTTATTTTATATAAAAAAAGAACTGGCATTTTGTGCCGCCGGCCACCTTAGATTTGAAAATTGTCATTCTCTCCAAAACAGCTTGAAAAACTTTGGGCAACACTACTATAGTATATCGCGATGCGTACTCGCGAGGTTCCGTCGTCGGAGAACTAAAGCAATAGAAAATAATACATTTCACTTTATTAGGTAACATAATACAATACAATTTCACTTCGTTGACTAACTAGAAATCACTTTATTAAGTATCACAGCACAACAAAATTCTACTTTTATTCACTAGAGACGCCCTTCCAAACCGAAGGCTGCAAACATAATGAAGCATAAATATTCAGTTGGAAAAATGACAGTTGGCTTTTGTTCAAAACGGAAGTGATGAATATAAATCAAAATTAAAAAATAAGTTTAACTATGTTACCTTATTAAAGTTGGGAACATTACACTCGAAGTTGTTGACCATCACGTTTACCTAGGACAGACAATCCAGTTAGGTAAGTCCAACTTCGAGAAAAAGATCTCTCGCCGTATCCAGCTCGGATGGGCAGCGTTCGGGAAAATACGGAAAATCTTCGCAATGACTCAAGACGAGTCTTTGAACAGTGTGTATTGCCAGTGATGACATACGGAAGCGAAACATGGCTACTAACTATGGGTCTCATAAGAAGGCTCAAGGTCACCCAGCGGGCAATGGAGAGAGCAATGCTCGGTATTTCCTTACGTGATCGAATCAGAAACAACGAGATCCGTAGGCGCACTAAAGTTACCGACATTGCTCGAAGGATTGCCCAGCTGAAGTGGCAGTGGGCGGAACACATAGGAGAACAGATGGCCGTTGGGGCGGAAAGGTTATCGAATGGCGACCACGCACCGGACGACGCTTAGTGGGTAGGTAGACCCTCAACGAGATGGACCGACGATCTAGTGAAGGTCGCTGCTAGCCACTGGCTGAGGGCAGCGCAGGACCGATCGTCGTGGAGAACCTTGGGGGAGGCCTATGCCCAGGATTGTCCGGCGTTGTCCGACTGAGATGATGATGATTTACCACCACTCGATCCACCGTCGATTATGAGGACTTTTTGTCTCATCAAAGGTTTCATACATGGCAACACTAAGTGCAAGCACCTCCAACTACGCCTTTATCAGGAATAATGTTTGACATATAAAAGGTTTGAAGCCAAAAAGCTCCTTGGCACAAGCGACAAGATGAAGTGTTTAAAGAGATGCAGTAAATCCAATGGCCATCTCAAGTTTTTCATCAATTTCGTACATCCGAGTGGATTAATTTTTCCTATTTTTCTTAATTGCTTGCAAGTTGCTGATCCACGTTTGAAAGTAGTGTAGCACAGTACTGTAATGGTTGAAATGAAAAATATTATGTTTGGCGAGTGAAGTACACTTTAGTAAAGTTTTATACCATCAGATTGTATACGAAATTTTAATTGATTTCGAAAAAACTTAAGTATTACATTCACATATTTACTTTGGTATACATAAATAAATATATATTTATATAAATTAGCTATAGGCATGATGAGGCACTTCGTTTTAAAATATTTAGGGAACAGATAGTACGGGTTATATCTAAGTAACATATACTAGAATAGATAGTTGTTTAATCTGAACGCAGCCAAAAGTCTATATATGTATTAGTAAAGAGAAAACTTTGTAATCCATATAGTTCTATTTATCAACTAATGTTCTTTTTATATTTCGTTTAGTAGTTATTGACTAACTTTAGTGTTATCTTTTCGTATAACTTTACAACATTAGTAATAAAAATCCTTCAGCACCATTACATGGCCCGTACATTACATATTGGATGTTTTCAATAACAAACTTACTTAAATATATCGTACGAGAAAGAACAACAAATAGAAAAGACAGACAAGAGACGAACGCTCGTTGTTGTGGTTTATATAACGAAATTAAAACTTTCAAGATACTAGAGAAACCTTAAAGTTTCGAGATTCTAATGTGAGTGGAATAATTTTGAAGTAAACAAGAGAAAAGCTGCGAGACAAATTGAGGAAGTTGAGAATTCAATTAATTCTGTCTTAGCTGAAAATTAAATAAGATATTAATATTAATCGGTTAATTGAATGTTTTTGTTGGTGAACACCTCAATATTTGTTAAGCAATATAACATTTTCCAAATAAGGATACAGTACAAGTATATTTACCCAAACAAAATAAAAACGAAAAACAATATAATAATGCATTACATTACAGTTCAGGTAAAAATATATTTGTATTTTTTTTATAAAATTTAAGTTCATCAGCACTTTACCGCAAAAACAGAAGCTTGGCCATTTATACATCGAGATTATTAACTTCATGCGGATTTTACCCAGCTGTCACCTAATGGAAATGTTGTCTCTCTGTAAAAGCACTCAATTATATTATACAATCAAGATTAGTACCTCAAAAAGATTCTCGTCTGATGATAATAATAATCACTATAAATCTATTAATAGTTTACACGAATCATTGATTCTGTTACAAAGTAAAAATAAGTATAATATATATTACATATAATATAAGTATTCATCATTCAATAAATGTTTGTTTGCATAATTGTTCTAAGTAGGTGCTCGTCTAAACCATTCATCTTTCTGTCACAAATTGTCGCTATTCACTGCCATTTCACTCTGGAATTGCCTAGAAAGTCATACATGACGCAAAATTAAACGGTTTGAAAATTAAAAAAAAAGCACCTTACTTTTATTTTTGACTAGATCTGTACATATTTTTCATACATAATTTTTCTTACATTTTTGTACATACATAATTTTTCTCTTCCTTTCGTGAAACAAATAACTATACAGTGCACCACATACCCTATTTCGTGATTTAGCTGTGCTTTGATTAGTTATCAGTGATAATAGTCATTTAGGCAGTCTTATCACTGCGAATTGCGTATCAGAAAAAGTTTTACTTTTTTGATTGTTATTAACAATGTGTTATTTATATTTTATACTGCGGGCAACTCTGGTGTTAATAAAACACATGTTCATAAGATACAAATATAGAGTCGAAACAGCTTCGCCTTACATTGAGCATTAACGGGAGTTTTGAGTGAGGACAACTAAATTTATAATAAACTATTTGCTGGACAAGCGAATTTTTTGTGTAGATTGATTATACAAATACTTTTATTTAACACCTTCAACCAATTTATTGGCGCATTAGGTCAAATAATGTAACCATTCCATATTTATACGAATAATGTTCATCATATAACAAATAAAGATATAAATAAAAATACTTATTGCACATATATATATATATCGAAACAACAGGGGTACAACAGAATATTTTCATACTTTATTTTGTTGAGCTTAGCCTCAGAGGTAAAAATATAAATGACACAAAAGTAGGGAACGTTGAAAGTAGCGACGTAAGCTGTATTTAAACGTTACATTATGTGAGGGCCCTTGAAATGGTTGCCGGTTGTGTAAATATGTGTGTATAGGTGGATTACGAAAGCTTTCCTTTGATCCCAAACATCAGCCCTTCCAATTTTGTATTTTAATATATGATTAAAATACGAAATTATATATATATATGTCGGATGTACGATTGAAAAATAGCCAGATTTTCCTCTTTTATAATTTAATTGTAATTCACACCAATAAAACAATTCGTCTTAAATCCGTCCTCCCTTTTTGACATCTTTTTCAAATCCAATCATATTCTATCAATGTTACCAGTTTAATCATAAATAAAAATTGCAAATAACTAGTCATTCCCACACGGCTGTCCTGACTATTCATCTGTCCCAGATGAAATATCTTCGTCTTCTGTAGCAACCCACGGCTTCATCAGATCAGCGGAACTAGTCGTGTTAGTTGGGTCTTCTGTATTTCCAATCTTTCTTATTCCGTATCTGTCATTACGCTTCTTATTTATAATCTCGTACGGTCCTAGAAAATTAGGATATAATTTACTTCCTTGGGAAAATTGCGTTCTCTTGATAGCTACCAAATCACCAATTTCATAAGATGTTGCTTCTTTTCTTTTCCTGTTGTAGCTTTTAATGTTTTCTTCTTGTATTTTCTTTATAGAATTTCTCGCTTTTTCTCTTAGTTCTTGTCTTTTTTCGTTAACTCTTTGTACATTTTCTTCTTCGATAATCTTCAGAACTTCATCATCTTTGTCTCTTATCTTTACACCAAACATTAACTCGAAGGGTGTCATGCCAACACTTCTTTGATAGGTTCCGTTCAAACAACGTTGTACACTGGGCACTCTGCGATACCATTTAGTGGGATCATCTGCGCTAAGTTTACTAAGAACGCTTATTATTATCTGATGGATTCGTTCTACTAGTCCATTTCCTCGAGGTTGTCCTGTCGTAATCAAATAGTGTGTGATATTCTCATTTTGGCAATAGTCTTTAAAATCGCTTGACGTAAACGCAGCATTTCGATCAGTAATTATCCGTTCTGGTGTACCAAAAACTTGTTGTTGCAGGCTTAGTTTATTCAAAGTTTCTTCCGTCGTCAAAGTCTTGACAGGATATATCCAGGTAAATTTTGTAAAAGCGTCAACCACCGTAAGAATGTACTTATAGTTTTTGTTAGTAGAAGTCAGAGGTCCTAGATGATCTATGTGGTAAGTTGACAACGGCGCATCTCTTTTATCAATTGGGTTAAGCAATCCCTCTTTTTTTCCTCTTTTATGTGACACCAGTATACACTCAACGCAATTATCAATTACTTTCTTTATCTTCGCCTGCAAGTTCTCAATATAATATTCTCTATTTATAAGTTCTTCCGTTTTCGTGAAAATTTTCTATACCAAAATGTCCTCTTTCGTGGTTCTTCCTTATTATTTCATTCTGCATTTTCTTAGGTACAACAAACAATTTATCGCCATATATTATTCTGTAGTAAGTAGTTCTGGTAGGGTCCTTTTTGTAATATTAATTTCAGTAAGTGAATGTGTTCGTCTTCGTCTTGGGCTTTTTTTAGTCGTGCAGTAACCTCGGTAAGTATCAAACAAGTAGGATAACGGCTAAGGGCATCCGCGTGCTTCATTCTCGATCCAGGTCGGTGTTCAATTTGGTAATCGTACTCCTCTAGAAGCAAGGCCCATCTGGCAACGCGTGGAGGTAAGTCTTTCTTTTGAAATGTCATAGTTAATGCTGAACAATCGGTTACGATTTTAAAGTGTATGCCTTGTAAGTAAACTCGAAATTTGTTAATCGCGTCCACATTAGCTAAAATCTCTAAATAATAACTATGATATTTTCTTTCAGATGAGGTAGTCTTTTTACTCATAAAGTAAACTGGGTGTAATTGATCATCTTTAGGGCTTTTTTGCAGCAACACAGCTCCGTATCCATCTGCGCTGGCATCTGTGTGAACTTCAGTGTCTAAGTTGGGATTGAAAATACGAAGAACAGGTGAACTGGTAAGTATTTCTTTTAAAATTAAAAAGGCCTTTTCGCATCTTTCGTCAAAATTAAAAGCAACATTCTTTTTTAACAGGTCTGTCATCGGCTTAGCAATCAACGAGTAGTTTCTGATGAACTTCCTGAAGTATCCAGTCAGTCCAAGAAATGACTGCACAGTTTTTATATTACTTGGTTTCTTAAAATGGACAACAGCTTTTATCTTTTCTTTAGATGGCCGAACCTCATTGTCTTTAATTATGTAGCCCAGATATTCTATCTCTTTCTTCATGAAATTACATTTTTTCCAATTAAATTCTAGACCGAATTCTTCGGCTCTTCTTAGGACTTTTTCTGTTTTCTCCAAAGCTTCTTCTTCAGTTTTACTCGGAATTATTAGATCATCAAGATACGCTAAAACGGTTCCTTCAGATATATAATCCTGAAATATGTCATTTATAAATCTCTGAAAGACCGAGGGCGCAGTACATAGGCCAAACGGCATCTTAATAAATTCATACTGGCCTTGCGGGGTTACGAAAGCAGTGTACTTTTGGGTATCTTTATGAACATTCACATGTAAAAATCCATTTTTCAAATCAAGCGATGTGAAAATCTTGGCTTCTTTCAGCTTATCAATTTGATCGTCGATCAGAGGTAACGGGAATCTTTCTTTTATTATTTTTTTATTAATACGTCTATAGTCTATACAGAGTCTAAAAGTTCCATTTTTTTATTGCCAAAACCGTTGGACATGCGAAATCTGATTTGCTTGGTTTAATTATCCCTTTCTCTAACCATTCGCTTATCTGTTTCCTCATAACTTCTGTCTCCAGCGGTGATAAGCGTCTTGGACTTTGAAATATTGGATCCTCGTCGGTAAGTAAAATCCTTAATTCAACATTGCTTTTTTTATCCCTTTTATAGGTTTATAGTCATTTATCAACTTCTTTATTTGTATCGTGTACCGTAAGTCTTCTACGTCGTATTCTTCATCTTTATTTTCTACTAGCAATGTCAAATGCAAAATTCGTTCCATAAAAATGCCATCTTTAGTAAATTTCACTTGAAAATATCACCCTCAGTACCCTCAGTATCGGATTTCCTATAATTAAATAGACTGGAATGTCGTTATCTTTAACAATGTGGAATGTAATATTAGAGTATTCATTATCAATCTCAATTTCGGCAGTGAATGATCCGTCCGTAAATATTTCCTTTTCAGCTATGTCACTTAGACATATTTTTGTTTCTTTGTACTCCTTCACGTATTCTTTTATCTTTTCAAACTCAGTCTCAGTTATTAAGTTAGCGTCACATCCAGTGTCTATCAAAGAAAACATGCTAATTCCTTCTATCCTCACAGTTTTAAATGGGACTTCATCTTTGTGCTCTGTTTGAATATTTAACGTCTTTTTCAGTTTATTCGGACAATCAGGTCCTTTATGTCCAAATTCATTGCATCTAAAACATTTGATGCCTTTCGTGCATACACGAAATTGATGATCAAGATCGTCGCAATTATAGCATCTTTTTTTCTGCGACTCGGAATTAGATAATTTTCGGTTTTCTTGATATACTGACATTGAAGGATTTGGTCGTGAATGCATTTCCTTCTTGAATTCGCTGTATATCTCCAACTTCTTGCGAAATTCCTTAATGTCCGAGGCGCCATAGAGTATAGCCTTGTTGGATTCAGCATCTCTTATTCCATAAATCACATATTCAATCAGTGCTGCGTCTTCAACCTTTCCATGCAAAGCTATTTCTTTCATTGTTAGAAAATACTGTTGGTATGTCTCATCATTCTTCATTTTACGTGCAATTAGTCTCTTGTGAATAATTGCACTATTTACTTTTAGATCAAATTCTTCCGTAAGTGCCTTCTTAAGGTTTATGTAGTCCTTTACTCTTCCAACTGATCGCAAAAACAACTTAGCCGTACCGCCTAGCAGTCGTTTTGCGTAGACAAGTTTTTCGACATTAGTCCACTTCATCAACTCAGAAACGTCTTCAAATTCTTCAATAAAATCATTTATAGGGTAAGTGTCATCCCAGTAAAAATATTCATTGACTTCTCCAAGTCTCGGAAAGAAATCTGTATATCAACATCTTGATAGTCTTCTTCTAGGCTCTGCTCCTGGGTATTTTTCTTCGGTGCCATCTTTGTTGAATTATCTTTTAAAGTCTTCGTCTTTGCAAAGGGAAGTCTTCTACTCTTCGTACAGTAAGATAGTCTTCGTAAACTCATTTAAAATAGTCGTCGTATTCATGATAAATCTTCTGCATAGAATAACGTTATTTTTATTAAATATCAGTTATACGTTTTAATGGTATTCTCGTTACCGTGTGGATGACTTGTCTTGTGTCATAATTTGCTGTTTGATATTTAGTCTTGTAACTTCTTGATCCACTATTTTCCAATATTAACCTTGATCCCGGACGAGCCCCCAAATTAGTTGTGGGATGTACGATTGAAAAATAGCCAGATTTTCCTCTTTTATAATTTAATTGTAATTCACACCAATAAAACAATTCGTCTTAAATCCGTCCTCCCTTTTTGACATCTTTTTCAAATCCAATCATATTCTATCAATGTTACCAGTTTAATCATAAATAAAAATTGCAAATAACTAGTCATTCCCACATATATGTAAGGATATACTCTAAAATTTTTAAATCAGTTTGCGTTCAGAAAAATATCTATACACATTAGAGCAAACTTAGAAAACAAAATTAAAACTACCTAAAATATTATTTGTAATGAGGCCAGTAAGAATAAATCACGTGACCTGAAAAATAAAATAGTAACAAATAGTTGAGAGTACCAGGCACTGCTTTGTGTAAATTTAATGTTATAAGACTAGACCTTGCGGCTAACACTCGTAGAGTCTACTTACCCTGAGGATGCTACGTGTCGGAGCGAAACACGTGTTGGTGACGGTATGTATGTTGATATATACTTTTATTTATCATAAATACATGTTTTCTTTCGTAAGAAGTAGGCAGGTTCTATGCATGTATAGAAGTATATACCGTCATACACTGTGCTTGCGGGTTGTTGCGAAGTAAATTAATACTAGTTTAAAAATAGTAATAAATGACAATAAAATCACTTCTTATAAAAAGGTAGCTACCGCTTTTGAAAATTATTTTCAAAATATATCTGTTACATTAACTAACACACTAAATTCATCACCGGTAGAAGGTTTTAATCTATTAAGAAAATACGTTATTGAATGTAGTATTTTATTTGAATTTAAACATACTACAACATTAGAAGTAGTTAAAACTTTTGGGTCACTAAATTTTAAAAATACTGGTAACCTGTGGGCAATGTCTGCTCAAATAATAAATCATGTAATAGATGTCATAGCCCTCATTTGACTGCAATATTTAATAAGTACTTAGATACTTTTCCGGGTCTAATGAAATATAACAAAATCACTCTCTTTAAATCCGGCGATAAATCAGATCGTAATAATTACAGACCAGTTTCTATTTTACCAACACTTAGTAAAGTTTTTGGAAAGATTTTGCTAAATCAAATGTCTGAACATTTCAACAGAAACGACTTAATTCACCGTGGTCAAAATAGGTCACCGTAGCCAGTCAATATATTTTTCTTCTCCTCGATGTTAAGCACCTTTTCGAAATGGTAGTAGAAGCAACAAAATACGTGCATAAGCGTATTTACAGAATACCTAAATGATAAAATTATTTTGTTTTGTTTTGATTCGGACTTATTACGTCTAGCGCCTTTACAATTGAAATCGCCATCTAGCTCAAGTCAAATATTGCTTTAATCCTATTCGAACATTTGTGAAAATCTTTGATATTTAAATATTATCGCAATTACCAACTAAGCTCATGATTAAGTTTTAAATAACTTTTGAGAGTTTTGATTTTCATATCCAGCTGCCGATGATTTATGCGTTTAATAATTAATTATTATTAATATAATACATCGATTAACTGACAAGCATTGCAAATGAGGAGAGTATTTCTATATGGTACGCATCTCAAATTTTTCATAGTAATGTGCCTAGTAGAAATGAACCATCACTTGGCTGAAAGAATTGTGTCGAAATCTGAGACATCCATTACGTCCTCCAAGGTATGTAAAGTCTGTGAAAACGTGATTGGCTCCTGCGTAACGTGATTGGATTACGGCATTTACACTTGTCCTTGTCAGAGGAGATTCGGGCCCGGCAGTAAGATATGATGTTGTGAAGTAGAATATGATGATGATGGTGATAAGTCACTCAAATTTTCTGCGATATTTTTAATAAAATTTAATTATTATTTCTGGAATTAGAGGCAGTTAGAATTAAAAATTTTGGGTTATGTATATTTTTAATAGTCACTATATTTCGGTTCCCCTTTCCAGTTTCACACATAAGTTGAAACTTTAAGGTAGAACCTAGCTTGCTACAATCCTAGTTAGACGTATTGTAACAAATAATGAACTAGCTTTACTCCAGCGAACGCTCGATTCTCGCGAAGTGTCGGCAATTTGGAACAGCCGGCGCTTGTTGAAGTCGTTTTTCTTTGGCTTCGTTCAATAAATGTACTCCCCGAGTTCCTTTTTACACGCTGCTCGATATTCCGTATGTTGTATCATAGGCAATTGTTTTTTAAACAAGATCATTTACCTTTAAAGATCTTAACTGAAACGAGAGGTGTCTAAAAATCCTGTTTGTTATCTCTTTAAGAAGCCCACGTGATAATGAAATTCAATTAAAATGGAATGATTATTTAAAATTCCCTTTTACATACGTTATGGAAATTGAATTTCCTTCAAAATTATTTTATGATAGTACAGATAATTTAAAATTAAATATTTCAAGTTCAATTGTCAGAACTAAGGACGCACATACTTCTGAAACTTATATTTTATTTGTAATTGTGTTGTAATTACGGATATTTTAAAATTACTACGCATTTTTCTAAGTTTTATGATATATTAGGATAAATAATAATATAAGTATAAGCTTATTTTAATATTAGAAGTATAATATATATATATATATATATATATTAGAAGATAGAATTAGAGTAAACATTATTTATGCAATGTGAGTTTAATTTACTGACAAAGTAATGAATATTCTTTCTTTGTCCAATGATTGCGTAACTGATTGCTTCTTTTAAGATGAATTTATATTCTGTTTTCTTTACCTACAACACTTTATGATCAAATGACTTTTGTTTAAACCACTTAAATTTAATACAGTACGTGCCTACACACACAAATATAAAATAAATAAATAATCTTCGTTCGTAATATACCTAGATACATTACTAGTAAACTAGAGGTATTTTTTCAAATTTCATAACATAAATTAATTTAGTATTGAGATGCTCCAAAGAATTTGTTTTTAATTACACCTTCAATCTATTTTCTACAGCTGAATACTCATTAACGACGGAGATTGCACTTGAGAGAAGAGAGAATATCGTAATTATATTCAGTGTCTCACAACTGTTTTCTGTCTAAAAACACTACCTTATTTACATTGGTATTATTAATGAATTGCTACATCACAACAATTGTGAGTTGTATGAGTTTTCAGGCAATTTTGGAGTGTCTTTTTCATTTATACGCTTATTTAACTCGAATAATATAATATATATGATAATATAATATATAATAATCGAATATCATAATTGTTATTATGTTTATCATCATTACAATTTATTGTTGGAGTCGAGTCTTCTTCCGCAAGGAATACTAAGATCTTAAATTAAGCATTGATGTACATATTTAACTACGCTCTTTATATTGCACGCTGAAATTATAATCCACTTGCATTGATTGTAGTGACGTTTAAGAGCCAAAAAGATGGGTCTGAAACCTTTTTATTAATAGTCTAAGTACAATCTATGGCAATTTAATATCACATATGTACATACTATTTGAGAACATCTGCGAGGCATTCACCTGTTTTCAATAAGCTTCAATTACATTACACTAAATTTTATATGATTGTAGGGTTCCTTACCTCTCTTTCAAGTTCTTTGGTTCCTTCTTCTATAATCAATGCAAAGTGTTTCGGTTGTGGAGTTGGTAAGCAGTAATAAAAGTGCGAAAAGTGCACATTCTTGAATGTTAACAAAACATTGACGTTTTCAGTGTCACGATGTTTGTAGCCGACGGTGGTAGCCGTAGATTACTTACAGAATAGACGGGCCAAAATTCACTTGCATACGAAGGTATACAAGCTGCGATAAGCATAATTTGAATCCATTTCGTTAAAGCGGGGACCGACTATTAACTTTTAAATACATTAAGTGCGTTTTTATTGCAAGCCATTCTTCGTTCTCCGATGCACGCGATGAATAATTATTCCGAGCTTAATATTACGTATTGTTGATTAGAATTTGTATGAATAGTTATTTATTACATCACAGACATTATGGTTTAACCCTTCTTTTAACTAGGGCGCAGATCCCCATTGCATAATGTTCCTTTACAAATATGAATCGTTGTCTTGCTGCTTGATTTATCGCGTTCACTTCAAAGCATTAGCCATATACATATTTATTAGTATTTGGAGCTGCAAAGCTAAAAGTGGCCCAGAGTCGTTTCAATGAAACGGATTTTCGGTGTTATCTTTAAGTGACTAAATCTGTCATTTCTATAGGTACTTGTCTTGTTAAATTGTGACGAAAAAATACATTTTTCAAACCATAATAACTTCTTTTTGTACATATTTTTTTCTAAACTAGGTTTTGTCAAAATAGTAGCATTAGTACACTTTGATTCATGATGAAAATACATTGAAAACAAACCCGTACAAGCATACGTATTTATAGTGCGTTTACAGATCCAAGAAATGAAAAAGGATTATTTTCAATACATAATGAATGTGTCAAAATTATTGTTTTCGTTGCGTACGTCGTACGAAAAATTTCGGCGAAACATAGAGGCAGGTGTTTAACGCGTGTTGTGTTTTATATCTATTATTCAACAACATCCGGTGTACCTACTTTTAGACCGTTTCATCTTCCGCGCGAGCGGGTCAGTGTAATTTATTACCTATTGTGCGGATATTTCATTTATCACGGTGAATTCAATTTACAGAACAATTAATCATTCCATAATACCTACTCGTCGACAGAGGACTGGTTGCCACAGCCGGAGACTACTCTTGTGAAACGCATATGCTTGGACTAAGTGCTTAAAACAGCTGCTTATGTTAGTTTATTTATATATAGCTTTATTCTATATTTTTTGAGGCTAGGCACTTTAATGTAATTGTGTGATAATCTGTTTGGTGATTAAATTATAGACAAAAATATAACATGCCTCATAATTGTTCAAAATTTTCAAAAAATGAGAGTAGACAAGTAACTTGTCATTCATTTAGAAGGAAAAAGCTTATGTCGAAATATGCGGTTGCATAGTTCACACTCTAGGACCATTGAATTCACACAGTAAAAATATCTTATTGTTACTCCGGTAAGCGTAATTACTTTGCTACCACATCCGATCGTATTTAGCTCTAAATGGTTTAGACAGGTGGAATTATATATATGTCGGCAACGCCAGTAGTTTTAGCAGCATTGTCGACCATAGGGTGGGCATGTAATCGTTTAACACTTTTAATTAATTGGTACCAAACACTTCACACCGAGCAAACGAAACAACGAAACGAAACAGTTCTTAGTGCGGAGGAACCAATCTGTTCGACCGCAGAATGTAAACTGAGGTTCCATCCGGCGTCACTCCACTAGCTAGGCTCTGTTGTAGCACGACGTTAGCAGAGTATCGACGTCATTGCGGCAGTGCTGCCATCACTCGGATATTGTGATCCGACAATATAAGACATATATAAGAGTATACTATATATTTACATGTCTTATTATTTTCTCATTACTACCGACAGAGCTTTAAATCGAACCAACATAATTACTTGAAATTATTTAGTCAAAACAAGTCTGGTCTAGGTAGTGACGAGTTTTTTTTATAATTTGCTGCTGCCTACTGATAAAGTAGCCGGAAAAGAACGAGCATCTTATAAATAATAAAACAACCGAAATTGATGATATTGAAATTTCATAATGACATTGCTTATGAAAACGTTGCTGTCCGTAAATACTATATTTATCAACATTGAGAGAGTTATGAAAAGTAGTAACTACGCGGGTTTCTGATCAGGCAATTGATGTTCGAATACTACAGTTTTTTTAAAGTCCCGTGGACCAAATAACACCAAATCAAATTTTTGCAACAGTGTATCGCTTCAGCAATCACTTTTCATGAACTATTCACTGTATATTCCAGGAAAGGTAAAAATAATTAAGTATTGACTGAAAGGCAAATCAAATCCGATAAAACGAATACGCTTTAAAAACATCACATGCACTAGGTTTTGTACTTACTTATAATAAGTGTAGTTAAGTATCCGTATCACAGTAAAATTGCATGCACAGTAAAAAAAAATGCATTGATATGTATAGCTAATGAAATATTTTCTCGTGCCCGCCAACTTGTGAAGACTGACAACTTATAATTCTGTTGAATCTCGGAAGATAAAATTACGCTACGTGAAAAGGAAGACTCACCAGATTCCAAGTGAAGATACTATTTCATTGAGCAACTTATGTAACGTAAATTCATTGCTAAGTCTACCCAGGCCTGATTATCGAACGTTATGTTGAATAACTTGATTAATATCATTATTTACATATATATAAGATATACATATATATAACATTTAACAATTTGAATAGTTAGATTGATGATGTTGATGCGAAAATCACTGTCGGCAAACCTTACTTTGTTGGCGGTCGTGATTATAATTAACTTATTAAAAATTCTTAGATGTGAACGAAAATTACAGTACTATTATATTATTCAAATTTATAATCATTTCCATATTCTGTAAATACAGTTAGGCACCTCATTTTTTGCTTCTATTACCGTTTCGAAAAGGTGCTTTAACATTGAGGAGAAGAAATGACGAGAAAAACTCCTCAGTACATCCTTTAAAGCAACACATGGCAATTACAACGTTTAAATCTGAGCGAAACCGGTTTCGACACTATTATTTCCAGGCGTACTTGTCATTAATCTATACCATAATATATTTTTGAGGAAATTACTGAATACCTATATGATTAAATGAATTTGAATTTGAATTTACCTGTAAGCTATGATTTAACACATCGCTTAAAGGTTCCTATAGGTAACTCACATATCAACTTTAAAACCTTATTCTAAAAACGAACTCCAAGCCCCATAAAAGATCTCTGAATTTTTTGAAGGCGACATGAAGACGCAATCAAATTATGACTATTTCTTGTTTCACGCTTGTGTGTATCACTTTTCTATTGAGTGAGTACACTTATTTCTTTAAAATTTTTCCTTACAGATCCACGTGACTTCAATCTATGTTTAGCATTGATTGATCTTTTCTGTAATACAAATATTAAATCAATGGCCGCTGATTTATCCCACATTAGGATACCATAAGACGTAACACTATGAAAGTAGGCAAATAAACAAATCTAGTTATATGTACGTCTGTAATCAGTCTTATAATTCTAATAGCGTAAAAAGACCTACTAAGTTAACCAACGAAAACCGATATATGGGCGCCCCACCGAAGCTTACTATCTAAGGTGACACCTAAAAAAACTATATTGTTCCATAGGCAATGATTCATTATTTAAATTAAGGATTTTTCCTACCTTCTAAACTAAATTGTTTATAGTAAACCAATCCAATACATGGGACAAAGCGCTATTTGCATCGTCAAAATTTAATTTATTTCTTTTAGTCTAAAATATTAGAGATGTGATATCGGCAAAGAGTACAAAGTCCGCGTGATTACTAATAAAATACAGCAAATCGTTAATATAAACTAGAAAAAGGAACGGACCTAGAATAGATCCCTGTGGTACATCCATCACAATTGATGATCCCGATGATTTGATATAATTTATGCTAACACATTGAATTTCTCTAGTTCTTGAAGTCCTTAATAGAACGTAATCAAATCGAAAGCACTGTATTTGACGTCGTAGTGACAAAGCTTAAGAAGTAATGTTTCGTGCTCAGCACAATCAAATGCTTTAGACAGATCGCAAAAAACACCACTCCTATCCCAGTAATTAAAAATGTAAAAAATAAAACACAGTAAGACATTACAAAGATAAATATAATGATAGTTGTAATTAATGTTTTATTGTTAATAATTAAATTAATTTGACGGTAATATAAATAAGATAAGAATTTTAAAAAAAGAGAAATAAAAATCGTTTTCATTGTTAAATTATGACTTTAAGCAATCTTAGGATTTGGAGTTTGATGTAAAAAAAGTATAAATATAAGGTAAGCTATCCTATTAAAAAACAATGATCAGACCCTTTGCACGCTTCTTCGTCGAGTACAATGCTGACAGATGACATTTGGCAGCACCAGCACAAATGTGACAACAGTACTCCAGACACGCTCGAACTTGAGTTTTGTATAGGGTTAAAAGCTGATTCGGTGTGAAGAACTGCCGTACCTTCGCATGGACCTTAAGTTTCCTTGCAGCCGCTTTGGCCTTGGACACGATGAACCGACCAAAGTTGAGTTTCGAACAAAATTTTGACTTCCAACAATTGAAAATGATTAGTGCATTCCAGGAAAACACTCTGAAAAGTAGGAGCAAAGGTGAAGGGGCTCCTCTTGGCGTTGAACAGACAAGTCTGTGTTTTTTATGGCGTTGAATCTCACTAGATAGACATCGCCCGGATACTACCCGAAGTGAGAGATTGTATTGTATGATTTCAAGCTGTATTTCGTTCCTACTGGCCCGAGCATTCGGGAGGTATCTGTCCACTACTGTGCTGTCATCTGTATACCCATAAATACGAGGCTTGAGCATGTCATTGATATAAATCAGGAATATCACTGAGGTAATCCGGCGTTAGTAGCCATCGATTGTGACGAACACCCATCGACGACAACATGGAGAGACCGTTCGCACAGAAAGTCCTTTATCCAGCCCATAAGGATAGAGAAAATACCATACACGGGTAGCTTGCTTAACAAGCTAGCATGGCAGTCCCTGTCGAAGGCCTCCGAGATATCGACAAAAACGGCAAGCGCCTCCTCTTTTCCCTAGAGGGCCTCACCCCATAAGTGAGTAACATACGCTTGAAGGTCGCTGAGATACATACAGTCGGTCGCTGAGAAGGTCGTTTTGTTCTAGATATGCCATAAGACGCTAATTCAATATACGTTCCATAACCTTACAGAGTATGGAGGTAATTGAAATCATTCGATAATTACTATGGTCGACGCTGCTGCCTTTTTTGGGCACGGGTTGCACATTGGCAAGGTTCCAGAGAGGCAGAACAGCTGTGTCGATACAGGCGACAACTGGGGCGCAGTAGCCTTAAGTACAATCGCTGGAATTCCCTCAGGACCACTCGCCTTTTTCACATCTAGACACCGCAAGGTATTGAGAAGTTGCTTGTTCATTATGCGGATCTCGGACATAGGGATGTCGCAGTGAGGTATTAGTGGTGGTATGTTATTGCTGGCATCTAGACGTGAATTGTCGGCAAACAGAAACCATCTAGTTTTGCTAATGGTTGCAGTGTGGACCGCCAAAAGTTAATCTCAATCGCTTTGTCAAGAGACCAAAATGCTGTACTGCATGATGGTTGGTCAGAGAGTTTACGCCCCTCAGCTTGAGCACATTTGGCGTTAAACCAAGGGTGAGCTATGCCACAGACGGGAGCGTCAGAAAAAGGAATTAAATAATCCGTCGCTTGACGTACCATATTGGGTATAGCATCAGCGCAGCTCGACGGATCTTCAGAAGAAAAACAGACTTGGTGCCAAGGATAAGATGTAAAAAAATATCGCATCTCATCCCAATCTGCTGACATGTAGTGCCATACTTGCCGGGCACCATGACAATCGTGTTCTTGAGGGGAGTATGATGATACAAATTTTACCAGACAGTAATTAGAGGTACCCAATGGGGACGAGACCTGCACGTCATATCTGTCTGGATTGGTCGTTAGCAGAAGGTTCAGGCAATTGGCTGTGTGATCGTCGACATCAGGCACTTTAGTCGCTTACTTTAGCAGTTGGGATAGATCAAGGCATATGACAAAATTACACGTTGCTCTACCAGCATGGTCGATCTTCTGTTATGGGAATAGCCACTCCTAAAGACACGCCTTAAAGTCCCCCAGAAAAACCAGTTGAGCCAGCGGATTTCGATGAAAGGCCTCATCAACTAGCACACTGAAGTGTTGAAATAACCGAGTCGTTTCGTGATCACCACTGTGCGAACGGTAGATACAAGAACTTGTCGATCCCCGTATCTACCAAAATCCAAACAGCAGAAAATGTGGGGTCTTCAAGGTAACGGAGACACTGGCAGCAGATGTCATTATAGACGTATACACATACACCGTAGATCGCCATCAGGTCCCCTCATACGGTTATCAAACGGCATAATGGACCCTCTCCACTCCGGAATTTTTCGCAGTAGGCGGGGCAGCCTTTCGTGGGTGGCTGTCCTACCACTTGGGCCCCCTACCGATTACGGTCGGCTAGCGGTGCACCGTACTTCGGATCCCACTGCCCTCCAGAGTTAAGTTCTCTATACAACATACAACCTGCTTGTCACGAGCGGTCCGCTAACGCAACCCCACTGTTCCTATTGACCTATTCCCCATTCGGTTTCGTCAAAACTTTTTAAAATTCCAAACGAACTCTGTAAAGTAATTAGTGTTTTTCCTGCGGACCCATTGTACTGCGAACTCTGCTCACGCAAACTTTTAATGCTACTTAAATTCAAAAGCTATTTTACAGTTTCCTTTTGAATAGTTGATTTAAATTAAATATTGATTATTAAGGATGCCTGTTCTATTTCCTCTCTCGCTGCACTGAACCTCCTGAAATTTAATCATAAACGATATCTAGCAAGTATATTTCTCCAGCTCATGTATAATAGATCTTTACCTATGAAATTGGCGTTCTGCTGTACTGGCCATTTCAAATCAAAATATTTTTTTTGGCTTATAATTCTAATTTCAAATTAATTTTATTTTTAAAACATGAAATTATTTTTTCTAAAATCGTCATTTGTTTAATAGTTAGAGTTTTGTTTTTAACGCATTCGAACATTTTTCGTCATCATGGATACGTTAAAAATTCGAGTAATTATGGAGTATGAGTACCGTCGTGGCAGCAAAGCGGCACAAGCGGCACGCAACATCAACGACGTTTTCGGAGCGAACACTACAAACGAACGCGCCACCCGTTATTGGTTTGCCCGCTTCCGTTCTGGAAATTTTGACCTGAAAAATGAACCCCGTGGTCAACCGAAAACTTTGGTCGACAATGACGAATTAAAGGCGATTGTGGAAGTTGATGAAACTCAATCTACGGTTGAATTAGCAGCAGCTTTCGATATTAACATCAAAACAATATTGGTCCATTTGCGACAAATTAGCAAGGTAAAAAAGCTTGACAAATGGGTACCCCACGAACTTAATAATCGCCAGCGCGAAGACGTCGTCGAGACGTGCCTTGCACTGCTCAACAGGCATACAAATGAAGGAATTCTGAACCGCATTGTTACTTGAGACGAGAAATGGATCCTGTTCGACAATCGTAAGCGCTCAGCAAGTTGGTTGGACCCTGGTTCAGCACCCAAACAATGCCCTAAACGAAAACTTACCCCTAGAAAAGTGATGGTCACTGTTTGGTGGTCTAACGCGGGTGTCATTCATCAAAGCTTCTTACCAAACGGGACGAGCATTATTGCAGATGTGTATTGTGAAGAACTGAACACAATGATGGCGAAGCTCGCACGTCTCCAACCAGCTTTGGTCAATCGTTCGGCTCCACTGCTCCTGCACGACAACGCGCGACCTCATACTGCACAGCAGACGGTCTCTAAGCTACAAGAGTTAGGGTTGGAAGTTCTTCGTCATCCGCCGTACTCACCAGACCTTGCACCTACAGACTTCTACTTTTTTCAGAATTTGGATAACTTCTTGGCGGGAAAAAAAATTCAATACCCGAGAGGCAGTACAAAATGCCTTTGAAGAATTTGTTGCCTCCCGTCCAGCTGATTTTTTCAAAAAGGGCATCAATAAGCTACCAATGCGTTGGCAAAGATGCATTGATTACATGGGTGATTACTGTGATTAATAGAAATAAAAAAAATTGAAAAAAAAAAATACGCTTCATTTATTTCATGAAAAACGGCAATTTCATAGGTAAAGACCTATTATTTCTCAGTCTGGTAGAGCAATCATAAAACCTTACACCTTATTGACTTAGTAACCTTATTTTACTTCGGTTTAGTCGATGACATCAAATACAACAACGAAAACAAACTTCTATCTGTCACTCACGATCGAATCCGGAACCAATCACTTGGCAGGCTGGGTTTCGTTGGATAACATGATCATATATACACATAAATATATTGAATTGATTCTAAAATTATAAAACTGATGATATTATAAACATCATAAACAATCGAAATTGTAAGCAGTGAATGGACCGTGTAGAAATCCATCACAAACATAATCTACATTAAGAATTGGATAGTACTAATATCAACGAAATAAGTAAAGTGAATTAATAACAAAGATTGCGGTTTTGAAAACATTAGTCTTAAAAAGAATATTGTAAACCGCTAAATAATCCGTTCCCATTATATTCGGAACGCTACGACACTGGGGACAAACTCAACAGTCATTCGAGATCAGTTCGAAGTCCCTGCAAATAGGAGCCATCAATTCGATAGGCTTTCTATCAAAGACGAGGGACAAAAGGCCTGTCGTAGAACTAGAGATATACGGAAGAATTATTACACCGGCAAATGTTTGAGGAGACAGCTATTTATCCCCTATCTATCTTATAGTAACGTGTCTCAGCTTGATTGAGGCATCCGTATATCACTACATAGTATACAACAAAATTTCCATAAATCGATCTACACAAATTCATCTCAAAAACTATTGCATGGATTCATGCTGTTTTACCAAAATAATATAGTTATTCACGAAGTAGATTTAAGTGTATAATTGATGTAAGTTTGAATGTAAGTACGATTGTATTTAATAGTGTTCTTTGTTACGAATCGTGCAAAATAGTTGTGAGTATAATTCTTCATAGCTCGCTGACTGCTAAGATATTGCTTAATAGTACGTTGGGTTGGCCTAGAATACCCCCCCCCCCCC
>PDGT01000062.1:475057-499465 GCA_003671415.1 Megathymus violae | reverse complement strand
CCCCCAATCTCATGCTGACAAAACAGGGTGTCGTAACAGGCGACAGAAGTCAGCCTGCTTGGTGGTAGGGCTTCCCATAAAGATTATATTATCAGTATTATTATTAAGTCATTAATATTATTAGTGCTATTATTGTCTTTCCGTGAAGCCTGCCTGGCTAGCTACTACCCTCCTGCTTGACTCAGCCGCCAAACGACTCGTCGTGTTCCGGCTGGGAGCTTGAGAGCCACTTCTTTCTTTCTTACCTTCTTATAATTTCCTGACTGACAATGCATTAGTTATACCATTGGTTTTGCAGATGTCCATGGGCGACGGTGGCCACTTACCTTCTGGTGGTTCGTCTGCTCGTTTGTCGGCTATTAACATAAAAAAAACATTTCGAGGCCAATCATAACATCTGTTATGGTAGAACTGTGATGTAGACATTAAACATGATTATCATATTTTCTTTATTCATTATGAGCACCACTTGTTCTGAGTTCCTCGATATGTCTCCTAGCATGGTACAGATATCTACTAGAAAACCTAACAAGATTACAAAACAAAGATGTTTAGGGTGTTCGTTACTGTAGGAATAACCAAGTCCTTAACTAATCTTCCAACTAACTTGAACAATATCAGTTGTTTAAAGGAGATTCGCGAATATCAAATTGCCTTGCCTGAAACCTCTACAGTAGGATGGCGTTCGTACTTTGTTATATAACGGGTTGACATAGAAGTCATTCTGTTTTTAAAACTGTAATCAATCCAACTTACTGGTGTCTCCAATAAACAAAATAATATAAGCCATAAGCGAATATTCTGTCTTATGTTGTGTAATCATATACATTTTTAAAATGCGTCATTTAATGTCAAGTATTTTGCATTGTTGTTTTTTCTCTTTGTATCAATGTCTTTTTTAGATAGAATTTTGTCGTAATTTCTAATAGTAAAAACTGAAAACTAAATCTTAATGTGTCCTCTGAAGCACGGATACACTCATTAAATTTGTCATTTGCGATCACCTATCGAATCCCCGACTGCACAACTTCATTGTTAAGTTGATTGATAACTTAAGATTGACATATGCCGTCGAGGCATGAGCGCTTCCCGTCGAGCAAACAGCGTTTTACTAATTTCCAACTCCTTAATTAAAGAAACACGTTGCGTTTAAGGATCAATGAAGTTAAATAAACTCGAATTCCGGCACTTTAGTAGTTGAATACGTGACGTACATGGTTTCTGAGGTATTATCTTGAATTTGCAGAGTATTGCAATAGCAAATGCAAGGGGAAGCTTATAACGGCTTTCGAGTGGAAACTAATACCATGTTGGAAACTGTTTATTGAAGTGGGTAAAAATTAAAATTCTGCACTAAATAATGTTCATGCATAAATCCAATGCGCTTTAAGGTAATTACAATTAATTCAAATTTAATAATAAATTTCACTATAATTTTCTTCATATTTTATAAAGCATTTCGTTGAATGTCTTCTTTATCATCCGGCTACGTATATTCGTCATTACGATTGCATGTTATTGAATAAATTATAAAAGGCTGTTTTCCAAAGATATATATTAGAATTCTGCACTAAATAATGCATAAATTCAATATGTTGTGAAGATAATTGTAACTGATTTCATTTTATTCATAATTATGAAGTGTTTTTTTTTAATAATTTATAACCATTTCATTGTAAATAAGTAAAAAATCAATCTCGTAACTTATAATAATTTATATAAACTTTGTTGCTTTTAATACAAATGAATTTAGTTACTGTACCTAAAGAGCTACGGATTCTTAACGAATATTGCAGGAAGCGGTCTAAATTAGATGTACGCTGGTGCCGGAAGTGCTTTTATCGGGGCGACGAAAGGTCGCTACGTACATTTCAAAGTCGATATTGACGTAAAGTGCTTTACGGAATTTAAGCGTTCGATTTACGTATAAAAGAACGAGGATAGTGCTGAGAGCTTTCGGATGATCGAACTTTGTTTCAAAGGATAAAATTTCAGACATATTTAATAACGAAATTGGAGTAAATCCTTACAATTTGCAATTACGATAAAGTCATTTTGGTAACAATTTATAAATCTCGCGTGTATGGATAATAACGACAAGTATCACGATTCTCAGTATCATCATCATTGGAATATTACACGTCGTGCTTCCCGAAAACATTCTATGATATATAAAATTTACATATTAGATAGCTTAAATTCTATCGTAATCCAAATTTTTCTTTTACAAAATTTTAATCATAGTCTATATAATTAAAATTCTACGTTTTCAAGTACTGATTATGCCCAAATTTGAATCGATTTTTGCCCCCAAAAATTATGGTTATACTTGTCATGATAATTATAAAACAAATTACCATTATTAACACATGTTTTTCCAAATTTTAGTTTTTCTATTAGAAATACTTTTCCTATAGCCAACAAATTCGTTGGTAGCACTCCCAAGAGCAGCGGGCAACGGAGCATGGACAATAAAAAAATCTGCAATAAATGAAAATGCATTTATTTTTTTATGAAATTATGTAATATTAATAATACTCAACTTTCCTTGGCTATGAATATTTAAGACTGCAGTGTTTGACAGACCTGTAATATATGCCACAAGTTTGCAAAAGAACCATAAATTTTGTGTTCAAATAAAAGTGGATCTTGTTTGCTATTCTTAAAATGCTAATATATATATTGTAAGTAAAAATTCGATTACCCTCCAACACTTTTTCTATCGTAGACACGTCTTCATAGTAGCAATATCGTGTGAGTGCGTTATATAAATATGGAATCGAAGGCGCCTGTTTTTGCCAGGCTACTCCAATACTCGCACTCTTCTTGTCATCCCCCAGCCCCCAAAGTCGTAGAATACTTACTAAGTAAACTTATATTACATTTATGTACTTCAAACAAATTAAAAAATCATACTGAAATACTATGTAATTTACTGATATTTAACATTATTAAATATCGCGTAACGAAGAAAACTGGCGGTTTTCCATTGTGAGTTAAGATTATGCATGTTTTGTAATATCTTATATTAATAGATAAGAATATATGTTTGTAGCTTTTTTCAAAATCTTGTCAGGAAATAGTTATAAAGACGTTTTCTTCTGTGTATAACGTCACGGTTGCAGAGGTCACGAAGTGAACCTTTGACAATTAAATTCGGTTAATTCCTTACTTATTTTTAAAAGTTAGACGCAATAGTTTAACTCAAAAAGAGAAAGGCGAACTTATACCTTTAGAAGTAATTAATAATATACTTTTCATCATTAAAATAGGTCCTTTTGTGGTTAGGATGTGGTTGACAAAAAATATATATTTTATAAAAATGTTTAAAAAACGTCTAAAAAAAAGAAAAATCCATATATTTGTTGAACACGAATTGGGCGAGCCGCTAATCTATACTTCTATACTAATATTATAAAGAGGAAAGCTATGTAATTTTGTATTTTTGTATGTTTGTATCGAATAAACTCAAAAGCTACTGAACCGATTTTAAAAATTCTTTCACCATTAGAATGGTATATTATCCCTGAGTAACATAGGCTATATTTATTACTAGAAAAAATAAGGGATCCTTGCTAAAACTTCAGTAACGTGAACCAAGGTGTAAAAAATTTAGCTTAAAATTTTTTTTTCATCGCATACGCTGCGGAAACTATTGATAAAGTACACCCGTGCGAAGCCGGGGTGGGCCGCTGGTTATAAATAAAATTAAAATTTTAGGAAATGTTTATGAATCAGCATTAGTAATCTGACTGAACAGTTCGGAAACTGAAGTTAGTAAATGTTGAAAATGCAACTTAGTTGATGTCGTTCCATCTCAATCTGAACAGAACGTGTGCCTCACTTCGAGTATCTAGACTGATGTGATCAACGTGCCTCACATTCAAATAGCAACACTCTAGGCGGAATATACAATATTCGTTTTTTTTCAAAGAAGGTTTGCAGGAAACCGGGTAAGTTATTCTTTTGGATAATCGCAGCAAAATTAAATTTAAGTAGGTATAACTTCTTACGATTTTGAAGGAAAACATTTTCTAGAAAGATAACGAGTCTAAAAACACAATGCTTTAAAAATATTTTACGCTTGATTTGAAAGATACCAATTGTCAACGAACGGCGAAAAACCTTTCCATTAATTTATTGAGCGGAGTAGGAAAGAAACCAGCGTCTAACATAAAATATAACACGCTCATACACCGTACTAGGATTTTACCTATATTTAGGATGCAAACAAATCCGAATTTCATCCTAAAAGCTGTATATATAAATGTAACTTACACTGCGCCATGGCATCGCATCTGTAAAGAAGGATGCGCAATGAACAGAGAAGGTTTTCATCTGCTATTCTTCTCCTCCCTCCTCCTTAAGAGATCGCTCCTCAAAGTTCCCTTACGATATAGATCTTACTTTATGCTAATATAAATTAGAGCGATTTTAAGCAGATATCTTTGTGAGGTACAAAAACACAATATGATATTAATGTATAATGAGAATACTTTTTTCTTATTTAAATGCTACGTATAATCAGAATAGGTTTAGTTTCTTCGATTAGAACTGAATACAAACCGCATTACACAGTCATCTATTGTTCATTAACCATTAATATCAATTACATCCTAGAAAATATTTTGTATTGTTAGAGTAAAACTTATATGTAAAATACGGAATCTATATAAGTGGATTATGTAGTATTCGCTGAAATAAAAGTAAATATTCTATTCCTCTGTCATGTAAAATCGAAGAAAGGATGAAATCGAACTCACTCATTAATCATTTACGGATGCAATTACTAATGTAAGACTACGGATACAGACGTGCACGCAAAACGACGAAGACACTTTAAAACGTGCCGATATAGGTCGCTCGCTAAGGAGGTTCGAAGCACGCCCAACCGGATACCAATACGAAGAAACTTCGTAAAGACGTTTATTGTATATTTGTGGAGAATTGGAGCTCTCAACAAAATATCGAATAAATAAATTTGAATTTTTTTATCGTACTAACTGAAACGGACAGGCCGGCCTGATAGTTAGCGACCTGATAGGCAGCGTTCACCACCTCCCAACATTATCTGTAACACTAATGGCATTAGTGAAGAACCAACTATCTCGGCCTCCAAAAATTAGCTCTCCGACACTCCAACTGAAGCATGTTAAAAATATTTAAAGGTTAACTTTATAAATGTCGATCGCAAACCAAACGAGTAAATACTCCTACTGCCACACCGGTAACTGGGTTGTAGCCCAACATTATCATTACGTCCGTTGTTTAACAGGATGTATCACGAGCTTGGGGAACAGATTGAGGTGGTTTTTAATAGCTGCCTCCGCTTTAGCATTTTCCCATCCGGCTAAAAAAGGGAAGTTACTACTCTTAAAGAAAGCAGGCAGGTCTATAGATTACCCTTCTGCGAACCAACCTATATGTTTGTTGGACGAAGCAGACAAGTTGTCGACTGTCGTCGTTGTTGAGACTTCTTTTGTAGAACTTTGCATACAATGCGGTCCTGTACATCGAATTCCTCCTCCGTGGAAACCTCTTCTGTTATGCAGATAATACGATATTACTAACAGAGGAGGACACCTTCGTGATGACGGTAAGGCTTACCGATCGATTAGTCGATCCCGCTAAGAGACGACAATAGCCGTGGACACATCCATCCCGATTCGACCCATCTATAGTTCGAAGAATATGGGTACACGAGATTCATAAGCCGCAAGAGAACACAATGTTACACAGCGAAGACGCATTCGTACGAGATCCCGGAATCTTTCCATATGCGTCGGATGACAACAGAGACGATTTTAATGGGTAGGAATCCCACATAACCCGGTACCGACCGAGTATGTTTCGAAGTTTCCCCCACCCCCGATACCGAAATAAAAAAGGTGTACCATGAGCAGAGGAGATTAACTTGAACCCAAGCATGGATAACTTTACTTAAAAAAGTGACAAATATTGTATCGTCAGTAGAAGCCGAACTTCGATGGAAACATATACATATAATATCCAATAGAGAAGTCAAAAGAATAAGGCTCAAACTAACCATGCCGGGTAGGATATTTATTTAAGTCGTGTCTGGCAACACTTTTGCCCTGAAAGTTGGGCTATATTTTTTGTTTGACAAATGGCCTCAGAAACGGGACTTCGGTAAAGTTTTACCTCCATTAAAACGACGAGCTACTCTGTTACTTTTGACGGGTCGAGCATTTTGCAACCCATATTCTGTGCGTAAATGAATAGAGATTTTTACTCTTTCCCCATATTTTATTTCAAACTAGCTGATCTAGTAAACGTGCTCTTCAATATATTTAAACTGTAATCATTTCATTATATACAGAAGTTGTTAATACATTATCTACAGTGCCACTTTTTCAATCCTATAATAACTATCGACCAAAGACTCGAGGAAATATTTACCTAATAATCATTGTAACGGCCGGCTGATATAACCAAACTATATATTTAACTTGTATATGTGTGTAATGTAAAATGCTGTTACCATTACCACATTATGATATTTTAACTAGTAATAAAAATGTATAGATAGTTGGAAATAACAATAACTCGTTAGCGATTTACACTATAACTAACGTAAATTGCCTATCACCAAAGCTATCTACATAAGAAAAATATCTGTTAACTATTTTGCCCCTATAAAATAGTATCCTAATAAAACGCACGGTACTTCATTCAGTATGCCTCCGTATTATGGGTGCTCTGAGGAATTGTACGGTTGGTAGCCAGTCCAAGTGCCTGAAATTGTTAGGCAGTCTGGAAGCCTTTGACAAATATTTACGAATCTAGCAACTGAGACCGAAATGAAATTTTCAATATTAGTTACCCATCAAACTTTCCGAGGTTCCGTCAGCGTTCGACATTGCTTAAATTATCTCCGTCGATCACTTTACTGACTGATACAAGCCAGAGAAAGGATTATCAGACCGAATTTTCAATGGAATTTCTGTAAATTGAAATATATATATTTTTAATATGATCATGAATTTGTTCATTTTCTTACAAACATACAAATTTCTAACTATTCCAGTGGATTTTCCAATAAATTTATTTCATATATCTATACTTTGCCCTAACCATAACACTAAAGCACGTCAGTAATTATAATGTTTCATTACTACATCTATAAAAAGATCATTACATTAATAGATATTGCACGCATTAATTAAAATTAATAATGTACATACACTAATAAATATTAAATAATACATATTTTTTTTGGTGTTTGATAGACATTGTTGGATAGCAGCTAGCAAAATCGTATGAATTAATAAAAAAAAACCTGTTAGGTCAGTGAACCGACATATACTTGGATAGTTAACTGTGAGTGCGTGCTTCGTGAAATGCTTCGATTCGTTGTCCATTTCACCAAAGGAAGCGAGATGCAAACTCTAGAGAGAGACAGATTGTCTTTGCCATCTCCCTTTTTTCTGCTTTCAGAGAACCTGCCTCCTGAGCATAAATTATCATGACCAGTGTGGAAGTCTCTAAGCCGAAGCAAGGAAAACATGGCCAGGTGGGGGTATTTGCACAATGCCGATGTGAGCTGTTCATGCGGTGTAGTGGAGACAATGGCTCATTTGATATCGTGTCCTGCGTGTTTTAACACCTGCACGCAGGAAGAAAACCATGTGGCAGCTACAAGAAATGCTACAAATGTTGCTGCATTTTGAGCTGCTACGCTTTAGTGTCTGCCATCGACATGCTAAGAAGTCAGCTGTAGTCTCGTAACCTACAAGTGTGTACCAGCCTCTGCTGAAAATGAATAACCGCGGCTTGCCATGCTGGAAATCATACCGAGGGGAAGAGGACACTGTATTAAATATCTCATTTAATTACATTTTAAGACAAAAGCTAAACAAAACACGAAGCAATAAATGACGGTGAAGATTCTAAACGTAAGGACCAGTTTGTTGCTTTTTTCCGGCCAGTTCTGATTTGGTGGAGCGTGTTAATTTTATTAGATTTGATAACAATTTTTAAATATTCATCAAAGTAACAATATTAAATACATGCAGGAACGCAAGATTTCTACTTGATAAAAGCTCTACTGAATACAGCGTCGCTGCATGCCAGATGTTATGCGTATCTAATATAAATATACGTGTAACATCGCCAAGGAACTTAGTGGGTCAAGCTTCAAACCCTCTAATATAAAAAGCCTTTGTGTTACAAGGGAACAATAACGCTATTTCTCTTCTATTGCCGAGCCTAATAAGTTTAGAGGAAAAAATATAAGAACGACAAAAGTTAGTGGCCGAATGTTGTAATATTGTTGTATAAATCTTAATTCAATAATAATATAATTCAATAAATACCTACAGTATTTATAGAGATATGGTTTATGCAAACATTTTATAGACATTCTAAGAAAATTAATTACAAAAATCTTAAAAATCTTTACATAAAATTACTCTGGGATAATTATGTCATAAATTCAATAATAAATTGGTAATAATTATTAATAAGTAGTCACTAAAATACCCACTGCATGGCCTACAGGAGAATCATGAAAATAGATGGCGCTGATGACGCTTATAATAAATGTATAAAAATAATAATTTTGAAATATTATGGGATTGATATAAAAAAGTATTCATAAACCGAATAAAAGATTATCATGATTTTTACAATAGTCAACTCTTGCTATTTTCTTCTTATTTTAAACACGATTTGATTTGAAGAGCTAAACGTATGACAAGGCTGACAGAAATCCGAGAACCTACATAAATCTTGAATGATAAATTTTATTCCCAATGCTCCTTCTATACAAAAAAAAATGTCTTTGTGGTAATATTTCACTATACGCACACGTTAAATGTGTTAAAGAACATGAATCATGCTATGAAAGTTATCTAAAAATGCCTGCATATGATACAAGTTCCGAATTAGATCAACTGGCACACAGTCGGTCTTCAGGCATAATCACCTAACCTGGCGGGTGATCTCTCTTTGCTACAATCTTTATATTCAAATTGTATAATTATACATATTTGTTGTATCTAGACAATAGGACATTATTACATTTAGGTAGATTATTTATTTATTTAATTTTTATTGTAAAGCCTTTACAAAAAGGGATACAAAGGGCAAACTGGATGCGTTAGGCCGTTCTCTAACAATCAATAGTGGGGCATTAGCAAGCATTTATACATTTTATATACTTCATAAAATTATATATCAAATTGTAGTAAAGTAATTTATTAACTTTGTCGATAAACAATATCTAGATGGGACCTTTTGTTGAATATTACATACATGTAGGTTGCATATCTTGCAACAATACAGACTGCACCCGCTAATAAACCAATCAAGAGTGATCTTTCTTCAGACTTAATTTGCAAATATTCAAATTTTGATGTATTTTATGAAAACTATAAAAACCTATATTACTGAGAGATAGGATCACTCATAATGAATGAAATAATAATTTTTAATTGGTTAAAGATTTTTTAGGAACAATTTAATCTTCCTCTAAAATTAATAATACATATATTTCTTACAATTATTACAGTAAAACGATGTTTATTATAACTATCTCAAGTCTACTTTAAATAATTTAATAGACTAGACAATAACAATTGTTTGTTATCTAGATGTACATATTTTTAATAAATACAATATTTCAAATATTTAATAGGTTATGACTAAAATACTGAACTGTGATAATAAAACCTTACAATATGTCTACAAGTAACCTTTTAAATAAAGTAATACTTAAAATAAACATAAGCAAAAGGTTTCTTTAAAGAAATAGAAGTCCTTCCACTTAGTCGTAATATAAGTGTATTTGATAAAACAGTAGAAAATATTAACTATGAAAATTATATTCGTTGCTTAAATTTCTGTTACAGTAATGATCCCTAGGGCTGTGAATGAGGGTAAATGGCAAAACTCAATGGCCTTGGTAAGCTACGCGTTTTATCCCTCTCGCATCATTTTGTATAATATTTATTGTATTTTCTGTTTATTGGAATGCCAAGATTTTATTAACCTATGATTTATGGACAGTAGCCATATTATGGCATATTAAATATTTTCAGTTACATACTTTTTTAAGTTTAGCAATTTCAGAAAAAACTGTCTTTTATGAAATATGACCTTGAATCCCATTCGGTAATCTCGCATTACCTTGGCCCTTTTTATCTTTACACCCTGGATTAATATAATCCGCCGCTGCAGAACCTAACGGTTCAAATGTAACTAAACTTATTAATTACTACTAAAAACTCACCAAACACATAATATTTACAAAAACAATAATCTTGCGATTACCCCCGGAAGCCCAAATCTAAATCTCAATCCCCGTGGAGCTCCCTGCACTGATAGCAAGAAGAAACTCTCGTTGGTCGCTGGACTCGTTGCGGTCTTGTCTACGCCGACAGTACTCCTGCATGCTGCTAAGGTTCATTATCAGCCTGGCAACCTATAACCTACCTTTTAAAAACAACTGTGATACGTTTATAGCATTTCGGTTGCCAATTAAGCCAATTACAAGCGGCTTCCTTTTTGGGTGGCAATATGTCTATGATGTCTTTGATACTATGTAAAACAATCAAAGATATTGACTACTGGTGGTTCATTTCTTCATGTGACAATTATATTCCCGTGTAATTTTTACATAATCTCCAATTAAAGGAAAAGATTTCCCAATAGTTACAGTTTATTTTATTTAACTGATGAACATTTAATTTCGTGGATATAAAGTCTATGTATATATATTTAAGTACAGCTTACAATAGATTACATACAAAACCTCGACTGGTAAGCTCTTAAATTTGCCTTAATATAAAAAAAGTATCAAAAAGACACACCGAGGCCTAATCTTGATACTCACATTTTATTAAAATAAGCATAGTAAATTTTTTCAACGTGCCTTGTTTACGGGTATACATCAGATTCCATGTGGATTATAACAGAAAGCAATAGTTGTATGGATACGTTATTAATAATTTCAACATGATTTATATTGATAAAAAAGCAAGCTGATGTTTCAAGCTTCCATAGCACTAACAATAAACGAAAGTTTCCAAGGAAGATGAGGATTGGGAAGATAATTTAACCTGAGTGGTAAAAATGAGATGATAACTAGACATTTAGTATTCCACCCACGGAAGCTCAATCCACCTGCTTTTCATATCACGACATTCGACGACCCCAGAGTCGACTGCGACTCTCGACCTGAATGACAATTCTTATCCATAAAAATCAATTGAGTACGACAAAAATATTCCTGAAATCATGCATTTACACTGGAATTTAATTTAATTATCGTTATGTAATATCTATATTGATATGAGGATAACTAGTACCTAGGTATAAGGAATTAATGTTTCTTTCATTATGTTGAAAATATAATGAACTAATTAGAACAACAGCATATAACATTTGGACCAAAGTAATATCGTCAACATTACCAATCAGACATACAATGCGCTTTTTTGAATTTATACATGAATTGATTCTAAGCAACCCCATAGCTTTTATCTATGCATATCTATAATATATAAAACTTTTTAAAACATTGTACTTTTATTGATTAAAAAAATCTTTATAAGTACATATTTATAATTATTTTTTCTGTACGATTTTGACTGAACTCCTCCTAAAAGGCTGGACTGATTTTTATGAAATTTCGTGTGCATGTGATTAAATGGGTCCCTGGATGATTTAAATTTATATTACAATATACCAATTTATATATTTTTTATTTATAAAAAATGTAAAAGTTAATCTCGGTTAACTTCGTTACAAATATTTTTTTATGGCTAACAATGTATGTTATTAAATTAATTAACAAACTTATGAACTTCAAAATATAAAGTGTCTATAATTAGGTTATTTAACATGTAACAATTATGAAAATATATGTAAATTTATTGAAAGCTTATCATACAAATTGGACCGGAATCTATACTAAGGATGTTATTGTAAGTTAATAAAGCATAATATTCATATAGAAACAAACACAATTGCGTAAAACTGAATATATATATATATTTCATTCTTCAATTCCATTTTTTAATTTTATTCTGTACAATTTTGATGTTACGTTATTCAACGCATCATAAAAGTTCATTTTAATATTTTTATAATAAACTAGAACAAGCATAACATTTAAAATATTTCAACACATTCAGACCTGTCAATAGCATTATCTTTTTTTTTTATTTAATTTAAAATGTTTATAATATGTTTTATAAAGTAGATTTTCAATGTATTCGTATCGCATATAATCGAATGGAATATAATGGAATTATAATGGAAAATGGAAGAGGGCAACGTTGTTCATCAAAAGGCATGACAGTACACATTAATTGACGGGGCTTAGACTGAAATGAAAAGCCTACTATTCGTAGAGAAAGTTATTTTCCTTATGATTATCATGTTATTATACAACTACAGTTTCATCTTAATCATGTATGAACTACAGCGTAGAAGTCGACAGAAAAATACAACTGACACTAAATTAGAGATGAATCGGATATCCGGTAAATGTCCGGCCTAAATTTAATATACCGGATTTTAAAGCATTTTATTTAACCCAAAAATCAAATAAAATCATATTTTTTAGTACACAAATAAATTCAAAACTCCGCACTAAGGGCAAATTGTGATGAATGAATACCAATTTCTCTGCATTAAGGGGCAACAAACGGTTTCGCTTGTCTTCGTATACAAGGCCAGCTTCCGAAAAAAGTCTTTCACTGTATACGCTGCTGCACGGCGCTGATAGATATAGCAAATTTTGCTATGTTTTGGTATTGTACAGCATTAGCTGACCACCAAATATAAGGATCACGATCGCGACCAATGCGAACTGATTTTAGATAAAAATAAAACTAATCGTAATCTAATTTAATCGCATTCTTTTCTTGACTGTGAGACTGACTGGTGTTGTTTTGATTCGGTACCTCATAAAAGCAATCCCAAAACGTGTCATGAACTTCGTGAGATACAGCAGACATCGTCTCTTCTGTTCTACTTGTTTGACCGGTGATGAGCATGAACTGCTGCAGGAGAACTCTTCACAAGGCATTTCTAAGGATTCCGGGAGAATCTTCTGGCGGGCTCTCTCCACTTCAACCACCCCGAAGTATTTTGTTCTGAATATTTATGGCAGTATATCAGTTATGGCTGTAAAAATATATACAAAAAATTTTTTTTTGAAGTCTATTAAAAATTATATTTAATCATTTGAATATAAAAATTATCTGTTGTCGCTTGCAATATTTTATTTTAAAGTCAGCTTATTGAATAGAGTTTCGTTATGTAAGTAAATAATTATTTACGGTTTGTGATTGAGCATAAGCACAGTGTTATTAATTTATGCGGGGAATTCAATTTTGCGTCAACGAAAACAGTTGAAAGAAGACAATGCAATAAAACCGTAAAAAATATATATTCTTTGGCTGAATGCATCTGAATACTTTTTGCATCGATGTAGAGAAATTATAGTCTAATTCGGTGCTTCCCAAACAGTAATTCGTAACATTGGCACTAGGCTAAGAAATGTTTTTTTAGTACAGACGGGTTTACTTTTTTTTTCAAGCTATAATATAATTATTAACTTTAGTAAACAAAAAGCCCGTTAAATCATTATCTAAATTTGCTAGCCTAGTATATTATCTAATGAGCGATTTTAATGCAAAATACCCTCTTATTTAATTAGACAACATATTGCTCTCGAAGCATAATTTTATAATAATAATTATATAATATTACTAGCTGACCCGGCAAACGTTGTTTTGCCATATAAAATTTTAATATATATCGCTAATTATAATAATTTTACTAAAAAACAATATCAATCCCTTAACGCAATAGAAAATTATTGAATTACTAATATCGCTATTAACAAATGGGGGTCGATGGTAGAAGGGTGAACATTTAGGGTTGTATGTATTTTTTAATGCCACATCATAAAAAAACTTTGTCCAAAAAATAAAAAATAAACAAAATTTGACGTGGACCCCCCTTATCACTTAGGGGTATAAAAAATTGATAACAACTTACTCTCGGACCTACTGAATATACATATGAAATTTCATAAAAATCTGTCAAGCCGTTTCAGAGGAGTATGGTAACTAAAACTGTGACACGAAAATTTTATATATTAGATTACGTCACATAAAATTCCTTAAATATTGAAATGTGGTAATTTAGAGGATTAAATTTTGTCTTATCAATAGTATTATTACACAACCAAGGGTCAAAAATATGTTTAGTGCAGTTATAAGGTGGAAGCACAAAAATTACCTCGAAGGGAAAAAATAGTTTGAGAAACGCTGGTCTAAACAACTGAATTGCGATTGCAGCACAGCTCAAGGACACCTGCTTTTAATGCAACGATTTATATCGATCTCAAGTAAGAATGGAGACGTAACACTGCATCATGTTACAATAATGAAATATTTGTACTGATGGTTACTTTTTCATTGTTCAGTTTATTATTTATTTTCAGAGCTGTTATTCTGTGAAACCAAATTATTGTTTGAGATAAGTACTATAGAATATTCTACGAATTATTATATCAATAAATTCCGTCAGCTAATTAAATATATACTTCACCAATAGCCAGAACAGTATGGAACAACAAAGTTTTGATTAACATATTTCAATGTCGCTTTACCATACGGAGTGACGACTTGGACTTCGTAAAAGGAATTATCACTTATTTTAGTGAAGAATTCTGCACTTAAAATCTCCGTAATTTTCTTCAATTATGTGAATTGGCTATCATGATAGATATAATCTTGTCCCCTCTTAAAAAAGATCCGAGTTTATCGATGGAATACTTAATGTTTATAATTTGTTTTCAGCTACTGACGATTAATTTCAGAAAATGATCAGGTTTTGGTATCTCTCCAACAAAAAAGCATGTTTAATGCATTTGAAAATAAAAGCTAAGAATCTTCATGAATTTACTTATTAATAGGATGTAAGGGGCTCTGTCGTACTAACAATCCGCACAACCTCGCCTATTCGTGGGAACTTCGCTAAACAATGTACCAGGATTTTATAGTATCAAGTGTGGGAGGTGATTGGGCTCTGTACCACCGCTGTGAAACGTACTTCACCTGTTTCGACGACATGATCGAAGAGCCAATAATAAGAGAATTTCTCGCTATCTTTGTAACGGTCATCGGTTAAGTCTTTGACGGCGAACAATATTGATATATTGTATAAGTACCGTCGGACTTAAATGGGTTGGTGCAGAGCCCAACGACCTCCGGATGACAGGATGGACCGTTGGCCTTAGCCTCGTCTGTTTTTCAGCAGGTTACACCACGAGCAAGGGAGATTGTCTTGGGCTCGAGGGTAAATGAAACCTCTTTCACCCCAAATACAACACAATTGATATATATCTAACTATAATAATATAGAAACCTGACCTAAAAACCAATTTTTGAACTCTAACACCTAATTCAGTCGTAATTCTGTAAAGACACTAAATTCTTTAATTAACAATTTCGAATTAATGTTGGGAAAAGGTGATTTGTTTTACTTACTAATCTGAATGGAATTCTCAATTACGTAATGGAATAGATAAATTTGTTAACCGATCACAAAGCTGGCTTATTGTTAATGTTTAGTAACTACAATAATAATATTTTACAAAACTGAATTCGCTCACTAAACTACTCGAGTACTAGTTTAGTGGTCTGGAATGATTGCACTGGTGTATTTCCAATGAATTACCCCTTTGAGTGTTAAACAATTCGACACATATTATTTATCAATAACGAATTTTAGACTTTCATATATTCGATGCCGTTGCCAAATAATCACAAAATCTACGTTGATATAATGGACATAAACGACCTGTGACGCAAATCAGTGTCGCTTGTTTGTGATGGTTTAATTTTGCAATATGAGGAATCCTAGTGCGGGATTACAAATGCGAGACCGTTAATAAGGCCGTATTTATTATACTAACTCTTCAGACAGTCAACATTCAAGCGACGTTGTATCTCAGCCGCTTGAGACAACTCGTGTGCACTGGACCGGAAACAATGACGCAAGAAATCGATCAAGAGACTCATTGGAAAAAACGAGAGTGACGCCTTCGCAACGGCACCTTGACACGCGACGCCCTTGACTCTGGTGAAAACGGACACCGCAGCCGCTTGTCTCATCCTTACCCCGAAACCCTACGTATTTACTACAATTAACTACCGGCACACTTCATTGCAGTTATTTCAACCCAGACCTACCAAAGAGCGCAGGTGTTTCCGTGGTAATTAAAAAGGCTGAGAGCATAGTGGATGCTAATCCAATGAAAAATAATGGAGAGATCTATGGTCTATGCAAGTGTAGAAATGTTTACGTTACACGAAAGCCTCCGGCAACGCCGCAATGCTCGACTTATATTACGAATCTTTTTATACAGTGAAGAGATAGTTAAAACACAGGTACACTGCATATCCGGCAACGCCTAAATAGCGCCGAAAATGTTACTGATGTGCATGAGAGACAGTGATCATCACTTACGATTATGTGACTGCCCGTTTTCTAACTATTACCAGAAAAATCAACTGAATCAACATATCATGCCCTTTGAAGCACGGAAGGCCATTTTAGTTACTTATCAAAACCTAACAAAGTACTCCAACTAATGCAATGTAATGTAACCAACATAAACTCGTACAATACGTACTGTTTGTCGGATGAGGTAATGGTCACGCCGGACTGCCGGATGTTCTTAAAGGCTCAAAGTCCCTCGATGAGGTTCTGCAACTGTTATCATGTTCGACAACCTTCTTAAAGTTGACTGCAAACAACGAAACCACCAACTTCATAAGGTTTTGCAACAATTTAGTTACTTAACTTTGTCAACGATTGCTAAAACTCATTTGGCTATGAGCTCTGCACTACCTATTAATGATTAATATCGGCGCATATAACAATGGACAATTATCAATAGATTAACTTATCTTTTTATGTAACTAGTTTAGAAACGCGCTGATGGGCTACCTGATGGTAAGTGTTCATCATTGCCCACAGACTTCAGTAACGCCGAAGGTATCGTAATGTTGCAGATCGAAAAGGTAGCGGAGAGCGGCGTTATTACTAGCTCTTCGACACTGCGACCCAAACACGTATAAAACATTTCACGGTCGATTATAGAAGGAGGGTGGCAGCTAGCCATTACCAAAATGCAAATACCGTCGGGATTAAACTGAGTAGTATATAACACAGCGATCTCCAAGAGGAGGAATCGTTCGCCATAGCCGTCCATCCGTTATTCAGGGTTGTGCGCCACGAGTAGAAACACCTCCCGCTTGAACTCAAAGATGAATGGTGCCTCTTCAACATACAATAATTCCATATACTACAAACAGAGAATGTTCGCTAAGGTCTCCAGTGTACGTAATCTAGTGATATAACTTAACCTAGGGGTTTAACCATCAATTTCCCGCAGAGATGCTAAACCGAATCACGAACGTACCCCTGATTTTTTTAATAATAATAATAATCACTTGGTTCGCATGCATGGCTAGGAAATCTACATTACTCAGAGTACTCCAAATTATTTCAAAGTCGAGTGACGTACTTTTAACGCGTTGCTATTATTTTGTAAAAACGTAATAGGAATTTAACCATTTGTTTTGAGTAACCTCTAAATAAAGTAGATTTACGATGTTAGGAAAAACAAATACCTTTTTTAATACTTTAAAACCTCAACTTTATAGACATTAATATGTATTTTAAAATACTACACTATTTTTATTTCACTTACACATAATTCTTAATTCAAATACTACAAAATAAATGACTAGTATAAATCAATCTTACATAAACGGATTGGGTAGTGTAAAAATTTTGACGCAATGCTCTTACATTAAAAGAAGGTATTTCTTAATAAATAAACAGTGTATTAACGTTTGATATAATGAATTCCACTTAATTATTAGTAATATTGTAACAATGAAATAGATCCAGGTCACTTGCCTTGTTTCGAATGTCAATTTTCAGTTACCCTGACACGAAAAGCATATAGAATGTTCTGTGGCAATACTATATAAACTAAGTGACACTTGCAACAGGCATCATTTGGCAATCGCACACAGATCCAGAAGAGACAACATGAGGAGTTTCACTGTAATTTGTCTTCTCGCAGTGGTAGCAGCTGCTTATGCAAGAGAGACGCGGTACAGGAGAGATACAGATCTCGTGGCAGCAGCCTCCAACCACTGGAAAAAGGGAGGAGGCGACGAACATTATGGAGATCATCACAGCGAACACGGGGGTCATTTAGACAAAGGGTATAAGGGATATCATGACCACGAATACGGCAAGAAAGGTCATCTTGACGAAGAAGGTCACAAGGGATATTACGGCGAGGACGGTGGCCACAAAAAGCACCACCATCACGATGACGGATACTACGGCGAACATCACCATGGAGAAAAGGGAGCTAAAGGACACGAGTACGAGGAAAAGGGACACTTCCACAAGGGCCACTCCATTAAAGGGCACCACGGTATCCACAAGCTAGACGAATTCAAAAAGGACAAACACTTCCACGACAAGAAGGGTGAATCTGGATTTGAAGAGGGATACGGTGGCTTCCACTACGAAGACGGTTTTAAAGAAGGAGGGAACTTCCATAAGGGTCACAAGGATGGTGGATTCCATGAACAAGAGCACGGTGAAAAGGGCCACCATGAGAAGGGTGGATACCACAATGACCACAAAGGATACAACGATGAAGAAGGTCACCATGAACACTACCACCAAAATGAAGGGCATGGTGATAAGGGCGGACATGAGGAACATAAGGGTTGGGGTTGGGAAAAAGGACACAAGTAGAAAAAGAATCCATGGTAATAATGACGAGATAAGACGATGACGTTATTTTGTTACTGTTATTTATTTTGTGATACGTGAATAAATTTTATTGTACAATATATTTGCTTATTGTTTATTTCACACTAATATAAAACTAAAATACAAATCATTGTTTCTTACTTATTTCAGCTACCGTAAGACACAGACTTTCATCGCAATTGAGAAAGTGTGAAGCTACCTGTTTTACATTACGGTCTAAAGCTATGAGTTGGATGAAATATAAGTACGAAATACATATAAATTTTTAATCATGTTTTAACACATTTTTAGATACCTATTTGACTGAGCTTAACCATATATCAGACGGTATATAGTGTTATTTGTACTTATACAATCTCTCTAAAAGCATCGAAATACGAGTATAACCTTCTTAGGATTTCATCAGTACATTTAAGTTGAAAACCTTTATAAACATTATAAAATTTATTATATGCACCTAAATTAGATAGAAGTATTTAATAGATCACAAATATAGCACGCAAAGCAAGAAGGTGAAAAATAAGAACACTGAACAGGACTAAGCTTGATCGGTTCTCCATCGAAAATGAAATTGGTGATGCGACGGAAATCAGAGTCCTGGACCATACCATAGGTAGCCCTAAAGAAAAAGATCTTGATGTCTCGGACAGTCAGGATTGGCACTTTTGGGAAAAAACTGGTTGAAAAACTTTAGAAACTTCTCAAACTGAAAAGCCATGCCAAACGAATTCAGCGTCTATTACAAAAATCGTTACGACTACATACGAGAATATATACAGAATAGAGAACAGAAAGAGAAGGTAAAAATACAGAAAGCTTTTTACTTTATTTATTACCTACAGTCGAGAAAATCTCTTTCAACAACATTTCTACACAATCTAAGTACAGCTAAAAGGGAAGCTAATGTACGTTTGCTTACTAGTATGCAAATACTAATTTGGTCATATGATAAAACTATTCGATGACAAATGAAATGATCAAAAACTTGTTAATGTTTAGAACGGACGTTAAAAAAGATAGAAGAAATAAAATATATATTTGATGAGCTTTTTAGGATGTATCTTTAATTATGTCTCCCGAAATTTGGAGACCAACTTGCGTAATAATTTTATTGTTTAAAAGTGTATTTCCAGCACACGACCCTAACAAAACTGAAGCTCTGATAATGTGATACGGAGATGAACAGAACTACTTCACACATGGTGGGAAAAGAATAAGTTATTTAAGATTTTTGTTATATTAATTTTTACTTTGTATAATTATATTAAGTAATAAAAAAATAGTTAAAAATATTATAAAGAAAACCGGGTACAGCAAGTAATGATGTTTATATTAGTATTTTCTTTACTTTATTTTGTTTTTGTTATAGACTTTTAGTTTATCACTGCTACTTCGGTGTACATTTTATTTACATATTTGGGACAAAACAACCATGTATATTTATTTTCATTATATATATAATATCAACTGTATATGTTGGTAAGTAAGCAGTGTAGTAAAGGATGATAAACGCGCCCCAGAACCCTATTGCTTCTCAGCTATTTTAATCCCTCATGATACACATAACAAATGTAATTTATACAAGGTTTTACAAGTCATTTAAGCATAATGAATACCATTTGATTTTTTCTATGAAACTAGTCGACAAATGAGCAGACAACCCACTTTATGGTGAGTGGTCACCGTCCCCATGGACTTCAGTAACACCAAAAACATCACCGATGTATTGCCAACTGATAAGAAAGCGGGTAAACGATTATATTATGAAAAAATATAAATATTTTCTATATTTTTGATTGCAATGCTACATTCTATACAAATTTATAGAATATATAAAAAAATATTTAAAAACTCAGCAACTATTATAGCTATTTAGAACTCGTCCCGGGCCGAAAACAAAACTTGGCAATACTGTAATAACTAGAAACATGGAAGTGGAAATCTCCTCAGCTGTGCTCGGTGTCACAACCTTGACACTACCGAACAAAATTAACATTTCCCAACAGTTGCGACTGCCACTATAAAATATCTTCGCTGCTAAACAAAACTATCATTCACAGCTACAGCTGTCAGTCCACAGCTCTAGCTGTCAATACAACAATGAGAAACATTCTACTGCTGGCTTTAGGGCTCGCGGCCCTCGTGGCTGCGGTCTCCACTAGGGAGATCAGGGAAAAGCGGTCTGCGGACCTCGAAGCTGCAGCGTCCGGCCATCACTGGGACAAGGGTGGCGGCCATGAACACCATGGCGGGCACCATCACGACGATGGACATCATGACCACAAAGGACACAAGGGCCACCATGAACACCACCACGGCCACAAGGGCCATCACCACCACGAAGGCCACAAGGGACATCACGGCGAACATGGTGGACACAAGAAACACCACCACCACGACGATGGCTACCACCATCACCATCATCATGGCGAGAAAGGCGACCATGGCCACGGACACGAAGAACATGGTCACTGGCACAAGGGCCACGACACGAAGGGACACCACGGCATCGAGAAACACGACGAGTTCAAGAAGGACAAGCACTTCCACGACCATCACGGTGATAAAGGGCACCATGAGCACTACGGCGGACACCACCATGAGGGCGGTCACAAGAAGGGCGGTCACTTCCACAAGGGACACAAGCATCACGGACACCACGAGCACCACCACGGTAAGGGAGGCCATCACGAAGATGGTGGACACCACCACCACCACAAGGGACACCACGGTGAGCACGGTCATCATGAGCATCATCACGGTCACCATGATCATGGCAAGAAGGGAGGTCACGAAGGACACAAGCACTGGGGCCACAAATCTGGTCACTAACAATTTAACAGTACCTTTGTTTTTATTTGTTGATATTTTGTTACGAACGAATATTTTTGTTATGAGTTTTTTAAAAAAGAAAATACACAATTTGAAATAACTTTTTGTTTCCTAATTTTTCTTAATGAACTTTATTCATTCTACTGTTTATTAAATCCGTTATTTACACTTTTATATTTTCGCTAAAATATTGTAACAAACAGTGCAAACAGTCAGATCGCAGACTGAAGCGCTCGTACCTACGAAAAACCCTGTTTTTCTTATCATTATAATATTGTACAATATTTACTTGCGCAAGCAAAAGCTCCAACTCTTCTTTCTAAAATAGCGTTATAAAATTAAATGGAGTAAAAATTTTACTTTGAAAATAGTCCATTGCATTCTGCTACACATTTCGCCATCTGTAATAAATGTACGAATCCTAATATGAATATTTCTTCTTATATTGTATTAGAAAAGCATTCCATCATTTATTTTTAATTATTCAGTATAAAAACATGCAGCTGTGACATCTCTCAGGCATATCCTAAAATTCTGCAATATACTCGTATGCTATGTATGGCCTATGCTATGCAAGTTTTCAATGTAATAAATGAAATAACATTCGGATCTCCTTTATAATAACAATCACAAAAAAAAGATTACGGGTCCGTTGTACTCCACAGGCTTACCGCCTAAATCTACTCGCACAAGCCCATGTAGCTACAAGTTTCACATATCAAATTTAAATTGGGTGGAAACTGAGCCGGCGCCACAGAGGGCCGACTGATGTTATGTGAATGGCGACACACGTGTCATCAAAGGCGTCACCAATGCGTTGCAACCAAAAACCGAAGCGGTGACCCTTCTCAACGACTTATATACATGCAGAGTAGATTTCCAAGGTTTTATTACTTGTGGTAATATTATTTTTCGTGGTAATACATTAAAAATTAAAACAGACAGTCATATATATCATAATTGTTTTGTTATTTTTTATCTGTCAATATATTCGTGATAGATGGGTATTTGATTTTTTACTTTTATTTAATTTGCCTGTTTTAATTTTAGTAATAAAAAAATTATAAATCTATATATGTAGATGCTATATAGCATAATGAAAACAATTCATTATTTTAATGAACTGCAACTTTTTCAATTGCATTATATTTTTTATTTACCAAAATAGCAAACAAGGTTTTTCTTTAGAAATCTGAGAAAGTAAAAACAATTAAACTTTGCCCAAAAAATGTATGCCTCAGGCATTCAACTTTACTGTATAAAAGAGAGCTATATAATATTCCTTGGCCTTGGTCATCTGTCTCTGCCGGGCCTGCTTCTGAAAGTAACAATTTATGTGAATTTATTTTTATTTACGAATTGGTTACGCAATGCGAAATGCAACGTGACTAGAAAATTATTTTTAAATATTATTGTCATAAAAAACTGGATTGACCTTGAGAACACGGACCGTACTGAAACCATTTTTATTTTGAAGCCAAACGGCTTCTTCTGACCACCAAAAACAAATTTGGAGAGCCGATTATGAACAGAGTTGTTGATTCCTTTTTGGCCTGCAAAGCATAGGTGACGCATCAGGTTTTGAAAATGCCCATGACACGTCAATAATCGCTGATCATCAAAAACCTAAAGAACTGTGTCATGGAGTATGATTGAGTAACTTGCATTATATTTCATACGACATACAAAATTTATCCTGGAATCTTATATTGTAATGGGACAGCACAAACATCTCTGTATAAGTAGTTACTAAATTAGAGTCTACATTTATTTTATTTGCGTATGTATTTATTACACTTAATTGTAAACCAAAGGCATCAGAAAAAAATATTTTAAAAGAATTATCTACAACTTGATCACATAACACGGTTTTATCGCTAAATCGCATTCTTACAGATAACGTTTAGAAAGACGAAAAAGTGAAAATTCAAAACAGACTTCAATGGATCAGTATAAAACAACATTAAAAAATCAAGAACATTGTGAAAACAAAATATGTTTATTATTTATATTAACTAATAATTAAATTGTAAGGGGGCCGTATCTATACATTACATATTTTTTAGAAATTTTCATGTAGATAAGCTTTGTTATAAAAAACAAAACTTTTTTTTTATTTTACCTGTCTGTCTGATCGCGTATCATACTAAAATAGCTGAACAGATTTGGATAATACATGGCATATTTGTAACTTATGTTATGGGACATTATCTAGAATAGGTACTTTTATTCCCGGAAATGAATCTGGTCCCAAGGCATAGGTGTTTCGAAGGGAAGCGAAAGCGGATTACGTGTAAATGATACTTATGACTTACAAAATCAAGCATGGAACTTGTAAAAGTATTTCCGCTACAGAGCGTGTTAATAAGAGGCTTCAAGCTTCATTCTTGGATAGCAACTCGCCGCTAATAAATCAGGTGTTACAGTAGTGCATGAAAGGCCTGATCTTTTTCCAGTACATGGACTTTTCGTCAGCTGTTACTATCAACAAATATGTATTTTTTCCTTCTTTTTATTAATTAATTAATAATAAAAATAAATTCTCAGTATATCGAAAGGTTATGTGTTGTTCTGACAATGTCAATAGTACACTCAACTCCGATATTTGCCAAAGTCAATTTAGATGATTTCATGGTACAACTATATACACACAATAAAAATTATACATTTATACTTAATATTAGAATTACTAAATATTAGAAGAAAATAGTGCGAATTTTGTGA
>PDGT01000062.1:396141-472846 GCA_003671415.1 Megathymus violae | reverse complement strand
TATCACCACAGACCAATTAAAAGTTTAACAGATTGTAGAGAATACATTTAATACCAACTACATAAGTATTACCGGATATTCATATCAACGAACGTCATCTATCTCTTAGATCATTTGGTGGCTGCCGAATGAAAGGTCTCGGGATCGATTCGGCCAGATCGGGGCTGACATCTAAGCGAAAATGTTTTATCTAGACTATCTAGAGTCTTGTTACTTGTAATATCTGATTTGATATATCAACATTATATTTCATCCATACCTTCTAATAATATAATAACGTAATAGCATAGTTAACGATGTTATGACAAATGAAAGAGTCTACTTTATGTGGACATACAAAAGTTACTAGATCATTGGATAAATTACATACAAATTCCAACTATCAAACTTAAATTCCAACTTAAGTATGTAGGGCTCGTTTAAATAGTCTAAAATAAAATAAATGTCACTAAAAACACAGAATTTCCATTCCCTAATTGATGATCCATATATTTTAGAAAAATTTAATCTTACTATGTTATCGTTACATTCGCTAATATGTAAACAATAATACGTAACGTCATCTTCAAGCTTCAGTTCCAGTGTGGCACCAGTGCGGCACATACAGTTCGAAGAATTAACGATGTGTTTGAATTAGTCATCGCTTAGAAACGCACGCTTTGCCTTAAAAGTGTGTTTGTAAAATGAAAAAAAGCTCCACTATGCCTATAGGACAGGACTGGACAAATACCGCATAAGAGACGTTCAGAAACTTTCCAAACCTGGCCCCAACTGATTAATTTTTTATAAATCAGGCAAATTGTTGTTAGAAAAAAAATTGAATTTGATGAGATAGTCAAAACCGTCTTAAAAGAGTCATTCTCGCTTCCAGATTAGCAAAAGAAGTAATGAACTTTTCATAGAAAGTGGAAAGTACGTCGTAAATAATTAACCTTAATACTTCGGTTGAATAAATATATTTTTCCAAAACAGTAATTTTTAATTTTCGTTATAGAATAACAATTTTATAATTAAGAATATAACATCTAATCCAATGTTTAACAGTTAAAATAAAATAATTTATTAAATAACTGCATATAACTTCTGGTACAGTACCCAAAATGTTGGTAGCATTCCCTCGCTGTATATCAATTCTTTTATACGAAATTATTGAATACTAATCCGAGTTATAATCGAGTAAGATTCGACAAGTACTGGTACGTTTTTCTGTCGTTTAGGACATCGCTTTTACGAGTAAGTACGTCAAGCATGCATAATTAGAAGCTTTTAAACTAGTCTCTAACACACATTCATTACGCTTTACAGCTTCTGTTACCGTAATCATTAAAGATACAAATGTTCATTTTACGATTAAATCGGGTCAACATGGAAGTGGACCCCGAAGTTTAATTAGGTTTTTACTCGTACTCCGCTTTTATTCGAAATCCTAGAGATTACGAGGCAGCCTCGTCAGGACAGATGCAGTTGAATCCTGAAGTCATTGACTGATTGAAACCGTACATCTGTATGATTTATACGACTACGAAAGCATTTTTTTAAGAGGGATTTATTTAAACTGTTTAGATACGTATCCAATATATGTTAATTGAATTGAAGTGCTCGCACAAATTTTAACCTTCTCATCCACCTAACAAAACATTCATGCAGACTTAACACTCTATTTCACCCTTAGAATTCAAAACAAAGAAGCATTCCTTACCGCTTATCTACATGATGTACTCGTATAGAATTACCGGACAAAACTTTATGCTTTTTAAGTCACCGATTAAAGCTGTGCGTTGTCTGTCAGTCAATCAGTATAAAATACTTATTACTATTATTATTAATGATAACCATGTAAAGTTCCATAGTAAATAAGGTAATGCACATATTGCGATGTCTAGCATTATTAAGTGATTGACTAACGACTCCGAACGGTAAACTGATTAACCATTGATAGCCAAATTACTTCAGAATTTCCGTGCCTTAGGTAACATCTTAAGTGATTGGTCCTGATTGACATCATTACATAGTAATCGGTTGGCCATTTCGAACTTTTGGCTAACGTAATTAGCTTCCTAATTACGTCACTCTCTACCAATACTTAATCTACAATGCTTGACAGAATATGTCTCAGGTTCGCACATTTACAAGCATAAACATAAGCCTTAGTAGTCCTTTAATAGTTTAAACCAATCATTTGAATATATGTAAAGCTCAATACAGATATACTGAACTCTGTCCTTATTGACAGATTCATTAAAGCCTAGACGAAACATCCGAAGCAAAAGTAAACTTATTTAATATTTTCAGTATGTTTATAACATAAACTTTAGGTAAGCAATTTTGGAAATTCCAACCCTAAAAGATCCAGGGTAAAATAGGATAAAATATGAGTTTGCATGGAAGTCCGGTTTTACATTTAAATTCAATAGAATTTGGCCTTTTAGTTTAAAACAAAGGGAAAAGGTTAATATCTAGGTTGAGGTGCAAACTTATCAGCAAAATTGGTTAGCGGTTAATTAGTTAACCTCTGCGATCAGAGAGGCATGCTATCCATCTATATATCGTGTGTGTCCGAGTTTCTCAACAAGACCGTCGAGAACGACTTCTGTGATTGTCATTGACAGTGAAAGCCTGATCCAAAAAAGGAAAGGAAACAAAGCAAAAAACTAATAATGGGATTTTTTTTGTATTTAACCCGTCTCTCAACAATCTTAAAGCCACACACCGATTAACATCCCATGATGTGAGTTCTTTTAGCACTCAATGTCAAAAAGTTGAGGAGATCATATAGAATCACTGCATTAGTGTCAAAGCTCCAGAGTTGACTTTGCCACTGAGTCATCTACTCTCTCTCCTATGCCGTTGGTAATGTGCAGTTTTCGTGAAAGATTTTTCTCGTCCACCCCATCCCTAAAAACGCTAATAGTGCCGAGCCGACGAACGTTTAGAAAATAACGCCTCTTTTCACTTAGTGGCGCGAATCATAAATACCTAGCTACTTGAGTACTTTAAGGATCAAAAGGTTATTTAACGTTTCATTGACCCACGGTACGATTTCTATCGTGGTCGACGTGGTCAACGGAAATCGTCCTACAATTTTTTCCACGTATGTGAATGTATTAATTTAATATACTAAGCACTAAAAAAAATATTGCCAAGTATTTGTTTAAGCTGCTAAGGAAAAGTATGAAAAATATCCACAGCAAACGGCGAAGATTGAAACAAATTGTAATAAGATGAATATAGAACACACAGATCGATACTATGTAGCAGGTCTGGACAATCGATCCACCCATTCATTTTTACACACAATTCAACCCAATAAAATAATAAGAATACGCTGGTTGTCAAGCCCAGATATCGGAAAGTCGTTTGTTTGATCAAGCCATGCAAAAAACTTATCATCCAAGTTAACATCATCTACTCATCATCATACATCATCATACTGGTTATGCAGTATTATCGATGGTCACTTTTTGAACAAAATACATATGAATAATATACTTTACTACCTACACTAGTATGTACTACCATTCCGACACCCACTACCAATATTTCCTCCTTGAAATTTCTTTCAATTTCATCTGAAAGGAAGCAACCATAACACACAGGTTAATAAAATTACAGAATTCCGTATATGTTTCCGTGCAGTGGTTGCTAGGTCTTCGATTAAACTACACCACTCTAAGTATTTTAAGTATTTTATTCTGAGGCAGACGCAAAAGCCGACGAACTTCCTAATGGTGTATGGTCACCCTCAACTATTGAAAAGGACAACATCAAAAAAACCACATCAACACACACCCTTTTTAAAGAACCCTATGTAGGTACTCCATGAATACGTGAAAAGGAAGGTCATTTTGCACATTCACGGATAAAGATCATAAAAATCAAACTGTGGATGATTGCCATGATCAGAATCGATATGAAACGGCATTCTTCGCACTCATCTTTTTAGAATCTGTATATCTCATTGATCCATGGCATAATGTAGTAATCGTATATGCGACATCGGTTTAAACCAGTTTTTTTTTTCAAATTTAACAATAACACCTCGTGAGCATTACAAGGCCCTCAGGAGAGCGACAGTATGTTTTATAAAATTGAGAGTTCTTTAAGCCTTTGAGGTTTTGGTTCATAGTGATTGCCGACCAAAAAACTATATTTTACTGATATTTACAACTAAAATATATTAACAACTTGTATATATATATTTTTCTACCTCGTACATAATAACTGCTCCAAGCAAGCAAGAATACTTAGTTTACATAAGTCACTAATTTTGTTGCCAACATTTATTCGAATAGTTTACGAATTTTGCACCCTGGACTGGTTAAGGTGCCGCAAATGAATTAAAAAACTATTTTCAAACCTTCAACTGCAACCTGCACTTACCTCTCAAAATAAAATGTGCTAAGTAATCTACGTTGCCATTTTGTTATGTAACATGCAAACTACTCGCCTAATAATAAGCGGTCTCTACCACCGTTTATAACACCAGAGTAAATCATCAATGCCTTACAAGTGTAGTAGAACCGTTTATGAGAGTTTGTTTCACAAATAGGAGAGTGCCAAATACAGATCTAATGTTAACAATCAAACATTGCGGCGCGTTGCACGTTAATTAAATACAGAAAACCCATCAATAAATAGCTAATTAAATTGATTTCAAGTCGTTTATTTATCTAGCAGAATATAATAGACGTAACTTAATGTAACTTGGTCCTGTATTACTTTACATACACCCATATGCGCATACCACTTTATATTCATTTTCTAATGACTGCAAGTTAATGTTTCCGCTTGATATTCTAAATTTTTTATTTAATAGAAATTTATACAATACTTAACAATAATTTTAAATGAACAAAACATTCGACCTTGTTAATATCGTAGGTGCTAGTCGAAGCCCGACCGCAATAGTTGCCAAATCGGCTGGTGAGAAAAGTACCAGTGTCTATATAACGATGTCGACTACAATTCTGAACACTGAGTGACACGCCGCGGTGACAACAACAGCGAAAATGAATTTAGTCGTGGGCCTCAGCTGTTTGCTGCTGCTTGTGGCCCTCGGTAGCGCCCGAAATCTCAGGGAGAAAAGAGACGCTGATCTCGAACCCGCTGCCTCGGGGAAGCACGAGAAAGGAGGTGGCAAGGAGCACCACGCTCATCACAATCATGAGCACCATGGTAAAGGCCACAAAGGCTATAAAGGCCATCATCATCATGAACATGGCAAGAAGGGCCACCACCACGACGAAGGACACAAAGGACACCACGACGAACATGAGGGCCATAAGAAACACCATCATCATGATGATGGCCACCATCATGAGCATCATCACGGCGAAAAGGGTGAAAAGGGTCACGGCTTTGAAGAAAAGGGCCACTACCATAAGGGACATTCCACCAAAGGCCATCACGGTGTCCATAAAATAGACGAGTTCAAGAAAGAGAAACACTTCCACGATAAGCACGGTGAATCCGGTCACGAAGAAGGACACGGTGGACATCACCATGAGCACGGTCACAAAGAAGGTGGACACTTCCACAAGGGTCACGGACACCATGGCCATCACGAGCACCACCATGGCAAGAAGGGCCATCACGAGAAAGGAGGACATCACCACGGTCATAAGGGACACCACGAGGAAGCCGGCCATCACGAGCACTATCACCATCACAACGACCACGGAAAGAAGGATGGTCACGAAGGGCACAAAGACTGGGGCTTCAAGAAGGGACATTAAGCGATCTATTTTTCCTGTAAATTTGTTATTTTTTACTGTTTTTATAATATTCTCGTTACTGTTATAAATTACACATGTAAATACACGTTAAAGTTATTCGAAAATCGAAACAAGTTTTTAAATAACTGAAATAACTGTATGAAACATACATTGCGTGATTTAAAGAGAGATAAAAACACACGCTAAATACCACAGTATAATGTTACAATTTAGCTACCGATACTCAGATTTTAACATTAGTATCGGTGTGCTGCGCTTTAAATATGTTTATGTCAGTAGCCGACGAATGTTCAGACAAGCGATCTGATGATAAGTGGACGTCGTAATCCGTGGACATCTGCAAAGTCAATTGCATCACTGACGAGTTGCGACGCTTGTGATGTGACGCGACGCGACACTGCAACTAAAGCATGATAAAATTCACGGTTGGGTTGTAGAAGTACTGGCCAGTTACGTATAATATCCTACGACCATACATTGGAATTTCGTTAAGTAGCAAAGAACCCAACGACCTTTCAACAGAAAGACCAAACGGACCATTGCATTAGCACTTTTTAGCAGTGCTTACCACGAGCAGGGAAAGTCAACTATGTTTCAAAATTGGATGGAGCCCCGTTACATCCTGACACACCAAAGGTCGAATTTCTTCCTTCGAAGATAAAATGTTATCACTGACACAAAATATAACTCCCTACCTACTCAAAAAAAAAACATCAATGCATTGTTATCATTATTAAAATCATCAACAAGGAAACAGTAAACTCGTTTGTTTCCGACATCTATTTAATTCCTGAGATAAAACCGCAGGATCTGGAGGTCTTTTCCTCGATGTTAAAGCACCTTGTCGAAACGGTAGTAGAAGCAAAAATTTACGAAATATCTAAACGATTTTGATTTTAATTTTGAGAAGTAATATTAATTTTGCACATTTTAGAATACGCTAAGGACACCACTGATATTTATATCATAAATTCAAAAACAATCTATAAGGTAATTCGAAGATTTTCTAGAGATACATTATACGTCTGTTAAGTTTATATTTACATTTGTTTAAACTCTTCACGCTGTTAAGTAGTATCTCAATTTAATTAACACAATATTGAAATATAGTTAGTAAGTTAGGCCATAGGTGAAAAATCAATCAATATTTATTTTGAGAAGCACTTTAATTCATCAAAGTTTAAGAAAACGTATAAAAAAAGCAGACTTATTTCTAAACGCCAGCATATATTTAATATATATATGAACAAGTATAAATATACATCCTACTAATGCACAAAAGGGCAATGCAAATAACATATAATTTTGCACGCACGAATACAATAAAGTGAGATAGAACATGACAAATGACGAAAACACGAGCAAATGTAAATTACTGAAAAGAATTAGGAATCTTTTCACAAAATCTTCAATCTTTCCGAGAAATTCAGTATTCAGTGAAGCCGATTCATCATGGTAAATTATTCAATGCTAGAATGTTACTCGTCTAAGAGGAAAAATTTACAGAATTTTAGATTTCATGTGTAAGTGAGATTATTTGTTTAGCTTTCTAAATTCAATGGCTTGTTGCACATATTTTTCCAATATTTTAATAAAACAAAAATATCTTACAATCAGTGACAATATAATTATCCGATTACTTATATGATGTCCACCAATACAGGACACAGTACATTATTAATATATTGTTTATAATAATACAAATAAAAATTAGTTTTTGTGGTGAACATGGCATGCTGCAATGTGTTCTTCAGCAATTCTTTCACTGTTCAGGTCATACTACTTTGGAACTCCGTGCCCTTAGAATTAAGAAAACTACCAACCAAAAGTTCATTTAAAAGACAAGTCCGGCAGCATTAGGAAAAAAAAAATTATCTAATTTTAAATAACTACCATGGTAATGAATATCTTAACATAATTTATTCTTATTTATTTATTTATGATACACAAAACAGAATACAATCAGTACAAACAAACAAAATAATATGATAAAATTAAGAGCTAGATCATATTCCTTAGGTATGTGTACACTTCTTGATCAAGAAATTCTCAAAGCAACAACAAAAGTATAATATCAGTATGAAATTTATTTTAAATATTATAATGTACATAGTGACTAATCAGTCCTGCTAAGGATAGCTAGGACTTCTCTTTTAAATTTAGAAATATTGTTATTAAATATATCTAAACTGTCATTATTTTTAGTGATTATATCATTATATAGGCGACACATTCTGCAATAGGATTATAATAAGAAGTTTTATTTGTGTACAATTTTAATGAAAATGGATTAGAGAAAGGGTCTCGAGATCTGGGATTAGCGTGAAAACTTATTGACGATAGAAGTGTTGCGGAATTTACTGAGCCATGTAGAACTTTAAACAGATAAACCATATCGTGATATTGACGCCGTGACTCCAAAGACATCATGTTGAAATATCTTAGCTTGTCAAAGTAAGTCTTCAAAGTTCTACTTAGGCCGAGTCTATAGCACAAGATATTTAAAAATCTCTTGAGATTTTTTTCAATTCTGTCAACGTGTATTTTATAGTACGGGGACCACACTGGAGCACATTCAAGAGAGCAGCGAATAAGGGAATTATAGATATATAATAGACTACGGGGATTTTTTAAATCTTTAGTTACTCTGGTGACAAATCCAAATGTTTTGTTAGATTTTGAGGTCAGGTAATCGTAATGTGGGCGGAACGTTAGTTTTTCGTCGAATAAGATGCCTAAATCCTTTACTACGGCTTTTCTTTCTAAAATGTGACCGGAAAAATTATAAGTTCCAATAATTTTGTTATATTTAGAGGTAAAGGATATAACTAAACATTTTTTTACATTAAGAAACATGCAGTTTTCATCACACCACCTTTAAATGGAATCTAAATCAGCCTGAAGCAATAGGGTATCTGAATAAGATTTAATATTACAGTGATCTTTAAATCATCTGCATAAAGCAAACTGGGGCAATTCAGACGGTCTACTAGGTCATTAATGAAAGTGTTGAAGAGTAGAGGCCCTAAATGAGAGCCCTGGGGCACGCCTGATGTTATATCTGTTGGTGATGATATGAAGCCTTTGATGGCGATCAGTTGGCTTCTCCTATACAATATACAATATGATATATCAAATAATAATATGAATGATAACTATTTGTATAAATATGTGTATACATATATCACATCCCCCAAACGCTCAACGGTTGATTGGTAGAGAATACCCGAAGGCATTAAGCCCGTCCATTGTATCTCCTATTGTATTGTTTGTAAAGATTTTGCAATAAAGATTAAATAATTAAATTATAATAATGTTAAATTAAAAACCATTCATTAAAATCGTATAAAATGTAAAAATATGTTGGGATTTATATTACTTACAGGTAAATTACTATTATAAACTTATAATCTAACTTTATCATTATTTTTAAATGATAATGTTTATGAAATTATATATACAAAAAAAGGCTGCATGAAAGGCATCGCTACCTTAGCGATTAGGTCGCACTTTATACCTGATGTAGTTTTGATATCACTATTTTATGTGGTGTACAAATAAAAAATAGTTGTATATTTGTATTTGTATAAATGCCTAAATTTCTGCAATAATTACATTCCTCTCATCGCTTATTAATCTGTATAAACAAATTATTATTTTAATTAATCATACGCATACGAGTGCTGAAGATAGACTAAACACGATAATAAATTGATTGTCGGAGGGTACAGGCGAGTGCGTCGGGTAAAAGAGAACTAAGTAATTACTTTTCATCATTATAGTTTAAATACCGCTTTCAAAAATGGTAATGATATTTCTAGAAAAACTAATAGATAACCCAGTCAAAATGTTATCAAATGAGCTAAAATGTTTGATAAACACTCGGCTTTTCAGTTTTCATTTTGCTGAAACCAATCGATCCGCATGCCCAATTTCCTCATATCAAATTCGGTAGCAAAACTAAGCATTCCATATGCCCTTTTAAAAGTGAATAACAATGTAACTATTAAATGTAAAATTATTTATGTAATATCTTATTATTTCAGTGCCTAATTCAAATTTCTTCAATAGAAAACGCTCCATATGTCAGGAAACTAAAATTATTGTAAATTTACATTTTTGTAAATTCTTTATCTTAAAACACAAATTTACACCCGCTAAATTACTAGTACATGATTTAAAACGGCTACTCGACTGAACCCCCTAAATATCGGATGTGGTGGGAATACCGAACAACCAAAGCCCGAGAACAAATATTAGTTACGGATTGAAATAATACCCCTGAACTGAGCGCAGCAAACAAAATTCTTGAGACTGGGTTACAAGGTGATCTTAGTAATCTCGTTGCATAAAGCAGTCAACGGCTTAATTTTACCGGAAGTAAAAGTCATCGACGAAATTAAGCAACGTCGGGTTTGTTCGGAAGTTGATTCGGTGTCCGCTAGTGATAGCAAAATGACTAATGATGAACGTTGCTATGCTGGGATATTTTAAGCAGTCCCTATGGTATTGGTATTGCTATGGTAGTAACGAAATTACACGATTCAATTTTATCTTTTAATTTACTCATAGCTAACTGATTCAATTATGCAAACGTAACAGGTCATTGTATAAAATATTTTCATAATTCAATACCTGTCAACAAAAAAAAAATATGTGAAAAAGGTGTCTCAATACTGCATATATACCTACCAGTTTTTTTCTTTGTTAAAATCAATGCTTGTTAAACATACGCTTATTACCTTCGTGTTATTCATTATAAATTCAAATTCAAAATAATTTCATTGTTTAGGTATTCTGTAAATACACTTATGCACGTAATTGTTTGCTTCTACTCTCGTTTCGAAAAGGTGCTTTAACGTTGAGGAAAAGAAACGGCGGAAGAAACTCAGCACATCTTTTAAAACAATATATGGTAATTAAATAAATAAATAAATAAACGTTTACACACTCACACCCCCGCACTAGGATTCCCTGTGTTGCGGGTGGCATGGACATACACAATTGTCACATCACATACACCCATGACCCGAGAACAAACATTTATCTGTCACATAAATATCTGCCCCGGCCGGGAATCGAACCCGGGACCCCTCGCTCGGCAAAGTACAAAAAAAATATTACAAAGTAAGTTTAAAGTTCTTGTCATTAATAATAATAATCTTGTCATCTATACCATAATATCCTTTACCTATAAGCTGTGGTTTAATAAGTCGCTTATCATAGAATCATGTGACTTAAGATGCCGTATTATACCTGTTCAAGGTGTTTTTATTAGTCATTCAAAGTTATAATCGAATGAGTTGAGATGAGATAGTCGAATTTGTCTAATTTAAGTGCCTGGTACAGGATTCTTCATACATCAATTATTCAATTATAAATCATTCACGTACTCAATTAAATTCTGTTTCATTCGTATAACAAAATACATCATTACTGAATTTGTGTCAACTTTATTTATTATTATTTCTATACTTACCTTACATATATTCTTCGCCCTCTTCTAAGGTTGAATATTAAATACTATAATACTGCGTACTCGAAGTCTACGAATTGTCTATGCTAACAAACGGCACTGACGTAGGAAATTGCCATTTTTTGTTAATACATTTTTTTGTATATAATATATTTTTTCTATCAAAGTACTCACTATTGTTATCTCATTGAAAGCACTTCCACCATTTTATGGGAAGTTCAATGATTCCTTTGCTAGAAAATCTGAGAATATTTACTTTGTTGAATTGATGTTATGATTGGTCAATGATCTTGTTATTCTTTAGAGAATGTTCATAAGGGTTATTTAGTCTAATAAACCATTTAGATAACGTGAATTCTTAAAAAGAACAAATATAAGTAATCTCAAACGATATAAAAAATTAAAATCTCCATATTTAGGCACAAATAATAAAACAGATTAAACCATAACAATAAAAATTATTAACATTACTAATATTACATTACTCATACAAACATTCACGCACACACACTCAAACATATACAAATTTACGAACACTAACACACACATACAGATATTTACGCGCAGACAGTGCATTAAAATATTCATGGAAGAGTTTTCTGTATGTCGTAAAAATCGTTTCTAACTTAGTTGCACGGTAGTACGTGCAATGAAAATATTAACATCATACCGCACCCTTAGAATGAAAGAGACTTAAATCAAAAATTGCAATTTATGGGAAATGACGAAGAAAGTTTTCAAAAATGTATGGTCTTGAGTAAATTTAAAGAGACTGATGTATGAGGTTTTCCCTTTTTCCCTTTCTCACTCATAATTCGGGCTCTTTTTCACCGTGGGGTTTTAGAGTAGGCTTTTTTAAGTAAATTTATAGTAAAATCTGGAATTTCAGGAATTTTGAGTTAAGTCACTTTCATTCTAAAGGTGCGATACGACCATTTCGTACGTACGCAGGCTTCCCCAGCCTTCATTGAAAAGCGTTAGCTTCCTGTGAAGCACATAAGTTTTGGTTTACTGAATTTGCCTGAGCAATATCTGTCGAGTCTGTAAGTGTAGGTAGAAAAATAACTTGGTAAAGTTGTGTTCTACCTACAATAGTCCGAGACTGGCTATGTAGTTGCGACATGTTGCCCACCCCAGAACATGAAGGGCTGCAAGAGCTAGGCTCTGGGTGGAACTCCCCATTACTGGTACCCGTCTGGGAAATAATAATAAGCCATAATGGTACTTACCGAGTAAGTACCATTTAATATCGCAGAGTTTGGTTTTGCCGTGTTATCCGTGCCAATGACAGTTGCACATTTCTGCCCCCCCACATAAATAGGGCGTTCGATTCGAACTATAGGGGGCTTATTGTTATTATTATGGCCCTATTATATTGACTTGAATCGTGTGTCATAATTATATATTACTTGTGTTTGTTCATGCACACGTAAGATACGGAAGCCTGGTGAGGAATATGAGTATGACAGTTTTTAATAACTTAAATGTTAAACAATTGACAATATATATAGCAATATTATTTTTATTATTATTAAAGCAAATTTAAAAATAAAAATGGTAAATTTTATAAGTCGATAACAAAAGAGCAGAGAAAAGCTAACCGCCGCCTGTAAGCAGTAGTGTCCACCAAAACCTCAGAACATAATAAACAATTAAATTATTATCAACTACCTTATGTAACTATAAACATATTATTATGTTGGCCGTATTGGGGTGGCCTAGAATACTCCTCGCAGTCCCAAACTGGGACAACAGGGTGTCGTAAGAGACGACACAAGCCAGCCTGCTTGGTGATAGGGCTTCACGTAAGGATTATATTAACACTATCTTTATTAAGTCATTAATATCATTACTGGTATTATTGTCTTTCCGTGAAGCTTGCCTGGCTAGCTACTACACTCCTGCTTCAGAGCCAGTACTTTCTATCTTACCTTCTTCTCATTTCCTGACAGACAACGCACCAGTGATACCTTTGGTCTTGCTAATTTACATGGAAGACGGTGATCATTTACCATCAGGTGGCTTGTCTGCTCGATTGTCGGTTATTAACATAAAAAGATATTTTAAATAAAAAGAAATATTATTTAATCTCATATTACTAAAATTGCATGACACAGAATATTTAATTACTGATGTTAATATATATGTTAATATATAGAGTACATCAAAATGCAGTGTTACATTTCGCCATGTCTTGTACCCGGGTTTAAGTTTACTGAATTTGCCGACAAAATCTGAAACTCGGGATACTATGAAATAGATATTTGCTTTGAAACTAGCACCAGGCGCTACATTTCGCTTAACTTATAAACAATATTATTTGTTGTTAACCCCAACTGCTTTGGTTCTTAATATACATAGCAAACCGCCCTTGCTTTGCTTCAGAAAAACTACGCATTACGCTTAGAAATAGCACCTGCATTGTTTTAAAACTGGATCTTTCTCGTTGTACGAATTAAGAAGGTATTCATTTATAACTTTTTTATTTCTAGATGAATTTCAATGAACTTTAAGTATTAAGCGATGCGTACTGTAATACATTAGTGAAAATCATAATGCAATAGGTCAAGCTGTTTTTGAGATTTTGTATAAAACTACATAAACCAACTTACTATTTTCTGACATTAAATCTCACGATGTTTTTCTAGCTAAGGCGCACTAGGAACCTTATTTGAATTTCGAGTTAGACCTTAGACTTTAACTATTTTAGTTTTACTATAAATACTAAACTTTATACCTTGAATTTTAATTAGCTGAAGCTGCTCGGCAACATTTATCCAATAATGAGACCTCTCATTTCATATGATAATCGTTTAGGTATATTTTTCTGCACCTACACTGAAATTAATATTTTCACTACATTTTTAAATACTCACACCAAAGACATAACTAAGTCGAACCTTTTTTCACCAAGTGTTGGTACAATATTTATACTCACATTATGGTAAAGTTAGTGCTGATGGACTTGTGCAAATTTTAAATAAGTTTTACGGACGATGTGACGACTATTTGAATGTAATACAAAAACAAGAAACAGAAAAACGAAACAAGGAGTCTTAACACGAAATAAGTCTATATTTCGTTAACATTTCGTTCCCCTTTTATAAAATTATCAATAATAACATATTTGAACTGGCTACTACATCACACATGAAGCTTACGGAGTAACTACAATTAATACAGATTATTACATAACAATAAATAAACACTGATAACAGAAACTTTTACACACACACACACTAGGATTCCCTGTGTTGCGAGTGGCATGGACATACACAAACGTGACTTTACAAACACCCATGACCCGAGAAAAAACATTTATCCGTCATATAAATGTCTGCCCCGGCCAGGAATTGAACCAGGGATCCCTCGTTTGGCAAGCAGCGTCACTTGCAACTGGGGTATGGGGTCCAAATTGATTTATTATGCTTCGTACTACAAAAAATTATTAGAATATTATACAAACCATACACTTTTGTGTGATTACTGATTACCCTTACAATTAAGTACAATAAAGTATAATAATATATTGCACCTTAAAGAAATACTATCATTACTACACTGTATCAAATAACTTCATTAGTTTGATATTAAATCGCATAATAAAAGCATTAATAAGCATATTACCATCGCGAACAGTGCGAGGGGTACAGGGTTCGATCCTGGCCGGGGCAAATATATATGTGATAGATATTTATTCTCGAGTCATAATTGTTATGTCATATTTGTCTACGTCCATACCACACGCAACATATCGAATAGTAATACAGGGATATGAGTGTGTGCACGTTTATTTATTTATTATAACACGGGTATGTAAGCCGATACTTAGATTTAGATCCAGTCTGGCCGTGACTACGATCCATGCAACTAGTTTTAATTTGTACAACTAGACGTGAGTATGCGTATCTTAATAAAAAAAAGGCAATATCATCATCGCTATTCAATAGTTAACTATGAATAGATGACGATTATGTAATGATATCAACCAAAACCGATGACCTAACATACCCTGCGAAGCAAATAAGGCCTCTTAATACTTTGTCACCGAGGCCTTCACGTAATGTTTAATTAAGTAAACTCGACCGTTCACTTATTTACGATGGACACCAGCAGTCGTCCATTTTTTAGTTTTCGAGCGCGGAAACCTTCAAAAGGTGCCCGGTGCCGTGGGTGCGACACCGGGTTACGTGGAATTTTTGCCGCACTAAAGCTCCCTCGTCCCGGTGGCCATCCTCAGCGCTATGTACAGGACTCCGGTATCTCCAACGGATCGCAACCGGAGTCCTGAGCGCGTGCCACGCCGGGCTCTGCTCGTTATGAGCCTCCGCTCATTACCACGTTCTGGTGTTTACGACGGTACGCGGCCACGCATACCGTCGTCCTTCCCGGGGCCGCTGAATCGACGGTTCCAAGTCACACTCTAGTCGCCCACAACCCCAGCAGTCGTCCTACGAGTTCTATAACGGAATTAATTAGTTAATTTCTATTAAAATATTCAATCCTTAACTGTAACCAATATTGATCAGAGAAAAGTATTATAAGAATCGTAAGCGATGTGTCACCGCTCCTCACTCAGTAACGGATTACGTGCCATCAGACGGAGCCATAAATCTAATGCGAGGTGTGACAGTGTGAGCGCGCTAATTACTGTAAAAGCGTTATCAATGGATTAGATCTTCCTCACTATCCTGAAGACTTATATGTCTCACACAAAAGTAATGGTTGAAATTTATATAAATATGTCGGAGATGGTCATTAGTATAGACGTGAAACGAAACCCGGCACGATATCCGAGTGATGGCAGCACTGCTGCGATGACGTCGATACTCGGCTAACATCGTGCTACAACAGAGCCTAGCTAGTGGAGTGACGCCGGATGGATCCTCAGTTTACATTCTGCGGTCGAAGAGATCGGTTCCTCCGCACTAGGAACTGTTACTTGTTTCGTTTTCCCGGTGTGAAGTGTTTGTTAACAATTAATTAAAAGTGTTAAACGATTATACGCCCACGCTATGTTCGACAATGCTGCTAAAACCACTGGCGTTGCCGACACATATGTACGTATATATATATATATATATATATATTATTTACTATAAGTTAATCCTCGACTACAAGACATCTTATGGTATATGACGATTTAGCCTATTATAAATATTCGGTAAATTTCGCTATCCTATGAAATTTTAGACAGAAGGTTTCCGTGTACGCTTTCCTGTCAGGTATGCGTGTATAACCCCTTTTTTTTAATTTACACTAAGTAGTTTCTTCGAAGATGAGACGGGAGACTATAGAAATAATAAAGCAACAATAACTATACTTAACGATTTTGACTTCCCGATTTTATTCAATTCTTGCTTTACTACTGATGAAAATAATTATTTAAATAAATAACTATTTATCGTTACTATGGACTAATATAGATTCTTCAAACTTTGAACTTGAAATTATGAACCTGATCCTTATAAAAATCTCCGTACCAAACTCGTGTTTACATTGAGAATAATTTACAACTTTAGGTAAATCGTCAAAGCTGGATGTTCAGTCCAACTCTAGTTAAATCGAACCCCAGATGATGAACCACCCCCTGGGCCTTGTATCAATAGTCATAAAATAAAAAAAAAATACTTTTTCATTTGCAATCATGTTTTGCGCATGTTAGTTGCAGCTTGCAAGAGATGACGCAAAAAAATATTTGTTACTCCGATATAATTCCAGTCACTACATGTAAACTTAATTCAGGACTTATTCCAAAACTTTGACTTCTGCTTGGTCAATATATACGCACAATTTACATTCAGGAATCGTTTCTAGCCCTACCATTTTATATTATATTAAAAATGCTTAAAATTAACACAAAAAACACACCCATTTCTTAAAAAAATTAAGCACATAAATTACTGCTATTGCTATCCTATATTATAAGAAGTGTTTTGTAGATTAACTAACACAACGGACAAAGGCAAGGTCAACCAGATGGCAAAAACATTCAGCACACTCGGCGAGTCAAATTTTCAATTGGAAAGCGATTTAGCCCTAGCTAAAAATGTGAAAGAGGTAAAAGATTCGGGTTTGCTGTTTACTTTGGATTTACAAACAATTAATCAACAAACCATTAATCGTGGGTAAAAACTCTTTCTATCAATAAATTACCAATTTTTTTAATTAAATGGTATGTGAACATCCATGGCATATAATCTATTTGAATTAATCGAATCTTCGCAAAACTCACTACTATTAACACTCAGTGTGGATTACTTAAATTCACAACGTAAAGCGACAATCGAGCCTTTGCCTTTGATCGTAAAATAACCTGGTCATCATCGCCCTCCTATGACGCCTTATGGCCACTGTCGGCAATCTATCGACCCAGGTTCATATATTAGAATGTTCTCGTTAGGGTAACGTAATAACAGGTAATTTTATTGTGTTTATGTTTTTATTACACTGTTTGCCAGGTAAGAATTAATTTATTGTTTATAAATTAAAAATGTATAACTTCTGATTTTAGATCCTTAAAGTATGTGATTTTTGCAATTAGAGACGTCAAATGGAGTATTTTAACAAAAAAGAATTAGTTATTTGTTTCAGTACTTATCCTTGGAAATTCGCTCATAAGATGTTAAAATTTGAATTTTAATTTAAATTAAATTTTGTTTTTAGTTAAAAAAATTGTTAACATAAAATTTAAACGAACCGAAGGAATTTTTAAAAACAAAATAAACTTAGTGTTATACTCTGTTTATCGTTTCATAGTCAGGGACTATTTTATTGATAAAACAAAATGTCTACATTTTAACGTCAATAAATCATGCCGTTCATAAATTACACAGTCCTGCATAGCAACGCACTGAGGACTACATGTAAAACTAAATCATCAATATAAAAAGTCAGGTTCAATCACAAAACAAAATTGTTATTTTATAAGCTTAGCTTAACAATACTTTAGTTACTCCCAACCAACGATTACCTCGAACTTGTTAGTTTTGGAACGGTTTGTTTACGTAACATTACGATTTTTTCACTTTTCTTACGTAAAACTGCTATTTCACTTAACAATAACAGTAGATTAAATTTAAGTAAGGTGTAACAATTTCCAGTGCAAACAAGTGCATTCGAATACTTCAAAACTAAATGTGATTATTACAAAACAGGGAGTTTCAACAGAAAACAAACTTATATAATTAACAATTTTATTACTATATTTATCATCCTTACCACTATTGATAACGTCATTCGAATAAGATTCACACATAAATATTTTTAATGAAAGATGTCAATACACAACATTTATAATAATTTATTCATAAATTAATGCACTCAATAACTTAATAACTTACATATAATTTATTTATTTATTTTGATTAAATACTGAACAGAAAAAACCGTTAACTCAAAAATATCATCTGTGTCAAACTGTGCAGGTATGCTGATCAGCCGTTTAACAATATTATTACTAGCCTTTCTTGTATCCCCATTTCTTATGGTGGTCGTGTCCGGACTTCTCGGCATGGTCATGGTCATGATTATAGTATTCTTCGTGTCCACCGTGTTGATCATGGCCCTTATGTTCATGATGATGGCCTCCTTTCTCGTGATGACCAGTATCACCATGCTCTTTCTCATGATGTCCCCCGTGATGATGGCCTTTGTGGTAACTGCCGCCTTTTTTATGTCCGTATTCTTCGTGAAAACCACCATGTTTCTCATCGTGGGCAGAATCTCCCTCTTCGTCAAAGAAGGTTTTATCTTTCTTAAACTCATCGACTTTGTGAATTTCATGATGTCCCTTAGTTGAATGTCCTTTATTATAATGACCCTTTTCTTCATACTTGTGGCCCTTTTCACCTTTCTCGCCCCTATGATGTTCATCGTAGTGACCGTCTTCATGGTGATGATTCTTATCCTGACCACCATGATCGTCGTATTCTCCTGTGTGGACCTCCTTATCGTGATACCCTTTTTCGGCTTTTTCGTGATGGTGATGAGCTTTATAGCCCTTGTGACCCTTTTCTCCTTTATCACTTAAATGATGTGAATGATGTTCCTTGCCTCCTCCTTTCTTATATACATGATTATTTTTTTTCTCGTCTTTGTGTCCACTGGCAGCAGTGTTCTGATCAACTATTTGCTCTTCTTTGGGTTCATCAGGTTTAGTCTCATCAAGTTTATTTTTCAGGTTCGAGGGAGGTACACGTCCTGCATATGCAAATGTTAAACATGTTAATAATCCTAATGCAATTAATGCCCTCATGTCAGTTATTTACTTAGAGGTACCAGGCCTTATGCGGCGTGATTATTTCTTTATATTGACAAGATTATTGATAGTGCTGCAGTTTTATATAAAGAGTTGTGTAAGCTGTGACATGACTAGCAAGTCGTCGCCAGACAATCGCGTCGGTTTGTTGCAACAAGCTCGCGGTCATGCATTTTACGCACATCTGAATTCTTGTGACAGAACAATCTAGAAACTTCCACCATCTACATTGATGGATGACTATTGAGACATCAGTGTAATAAAATGCAAAAAATGTAATCTAATTCAAATTTTCTATTAAAATGTGTTCTCATAGTACTTGTGTAATTCAATTTGAATACAGAATGTTTTATTACTGCGATAATACCTGATTTAAATCCCAGATTCATTAAATTAAATATATAAATACAGAATGTTGATAAAATAAATATTTTTCATCATCATAGTTTACTGCGCTAACTGCTATATTGCACACCTTTGAGCTATTGATTACTTTCTTTTACTATTAAAGATATTGAAAATTACTCTACCTATAAAAATCATCTAGCCTCCGCTTCGGGTTTACACGGGTATAAAATCTTAATTTGCCATAACTATAAAAAAAAATATTGATACCTCTAATGCAACGTTGAGGTTAGTAGTTTGCTAGTAAGTATTTATGAATTACCTACTTTAAAATGTCAAGCCAATGCTTGTCAAGCGTTGGAAGGTTTGGAACAAAATATAAAATTTTATCACCACCTTAATTCTTAATCCTTACCTATTGCTCTATTCTCTATGATATTACTTTTAGTCTATTGGGTACTTATTCACTGACTCTGAAAATTAACAAAAGAAAAATATCAACATCGGTTTCGGCGCTTAATTTGCACAAAAAAATAGAGATACATTAAATTCTATGAATGCAAATTTTATAAAGGTTAATATACATATATGTATTATTGTGAAGTCATTTATTGTCTCGTAACGATAGTCTTTGAAAGTTTCTCACTCACGACTCCGAGACACGCTGAACGCCGAAGACTCCGATCGTCTCGTGCGCCCTAACGCACGTTCCAGTCAATGAGTTCTTCGTGTGCTGAATAGCGACGATTTCGACCGTCTCATGCGCTCTAACGCACGCTGCAGTCAATGAGTTCTTCGTGTGCTGAACACTAGCGACCGTCCTATCTAGGTGGCAGCGAAAGCGCCAGCAGGCGCAGTAAAATCTCACATTTCGAGCCATCACGGGAGCGGGCCGTTACGTCCGGAACGACGTGGTTGCGCGTGACCTGCAGGTGGAGACGATAGAAGAATATGTGGTCCATTTGGCGCGAGCGATGTTCGACCGCGTCGATAAAGGACTACATGAATCTCTAAGAGGGATTGCGCCATTTCACGCTCTAAGTCCGGAGGGTTACCCGCTTCCGCGGGAGTTCATAATCTCAGGATAGCTCTCCGCCCATCTGGATTAGATTAGGATCGCCCTGCTATACAGCTTCCCCCTCCACTGGGAGACCCTTGTTCTCCAGGGTCCACGCCCGGTTAAAAAGGATGACCCTTAAGATCCGCAGATCCCCGTCACACACACCAAGAAAGTAAAGTATACGCCGATAGTCGCGGAGAAACTTCCTGGTTGGGTGGACCACTTTGCCAAGCTGCGCGCTATCCTTGGTCACTTGCCCAACGAGCGAGCGTTGCGAACGTTTGATTCCGTCCTCACTCCATAGATGTATTTCGAGTAGTTCAATGGTACCTGACCGACTTGTCGACCAAGGACCCAGCACCCTCCTGGTATTGTTACACTCCCAAAGAGGACCAACCCGTCAAGGTGACCGTCAAATGCGTCCCAGGAGACACGAACCCAGAGAGTATACTCGAGGCCCTAAATCCTTTATTAAGAAACCAAGGGACCACACCACATCACTATCTCCACAGAGAAAAGGCTTACACGCACGCTTGTTTTACACAGCTATCCCTGCCGTCACCGCCCGCAACAAAACAGTTTCACACAAATCCCCAGTGAATGAATGAATGAATGAAGTGAGTGAACTGTTTAACATGAAATAATTTGTTTAAAGAAGCATAATATGACTGTTGTAACTCACTGCAAATAAATTGTTCTAAGATTTTAAGGCTTAAGACGGCTAAATTAGAAATAGGTGTAAAATTGGTGGAATCACTTTTATCTCTAGCTTTAAAAAAGGAATTACTTGACTATGACTCAAGAGATCGGTCAAGCTAATACCATAAATAAATTGAGTTTTAAAAATAAAATCTTAATGAAGCGCAATGGAATAAATAATTGGTATTTTAGTATTTAATCTGTACAAGGTCTCCGGAAACTTAGCCTTTGCCTTCTTAATTGTTGGCATTGGCTGATTGTATAATGTCATTGCCTGTTGGTTTTAGCGCGCCTCTTCGCACTGTCACTTTTGGCAGCCCGGGCTTGAGACTCACCCAGTTGTCGCAACAAGTGACTTCCACATCTTTGCAAGTTTATAAAAATCATTAAAGATTATTATGAGTGCAAATAGTGTTTAACTTAACAACTAAATAAAACATTAATATTGATAGACTTTAAACTTTTTATAATTGTACCACAAGTGATGTGCTTATAACTAAAGGCATTTCTTATCACATGATTCCATTACTGATTACGGAGAGCTCGCATTTTAGTTCTTAGAAATTTAATGCCGTAATTTCGAAAAGAAATTAGTAATTCAACTTTACCATACTTGTTTCCTTTAAATAACATTCCGCGTTGGTTTCATTTTGTTTGCATAATCATATAAGCGATTTAAATCGATTTAGCTTTCGCACAAACTAGTTAAAAAGTTTTTGATTATTCCTGACATGATTTAAATATTCAAGGTCTGTAGTTTCTGTTTAAAATTATTATTAAATTCATATTCAATAAACCAAAAACGTTAGAGTATGCATTGTAATTTATCATGTCTCATTTCAATATACACGATAGAAGCAGAAGATATCACAGGAACATATGCGGCGGCATGTGGGTGTCAAATGTGTATGAACATTTCATTTTCAATTAAAGTCGTAATTTGTAATCAATCTTAAGTAATCGTCAGCAATAATAAAGTATATTAATAAAAGTATAGTATAGTTATAAGTAATATTAGTAGTATAATTTCTCTGGTATTGCTATTTTATAGAAATGAACATATCAAAGGTGAATGAAGGTCGGCTAAATAGATCGAAATATATCACCCCGAGATTTCCTATAATAGATACCTAAGTAGGCAATTCAAAGAAGTATTTTAAGTAGTAAAAAAACTACACCAGGTTCAATACCCTGTTTTATCACTTTGTAAATGGGTCAGCAGTAGGTAGTAAATAATCTTAATAACCTAATAACAATAACTTTTTTATATTAATAGCTGACAAATAAACAGACGTGCCATCTGATGCTATATGGTCGCCGGCGCCCATCGATATTTGTACTAAAGGCTTCTAGTCAATATGGAAGCGGGGAACATTTTAACTGATTCTTCAACGCTGCAACCGATATATTATAAACATTTCTTGGTTGGTTTTTGAAGAAGGGTAGTAGCAAGCCAGGCGGGTAAAGAACGCTACAAACATGCACAAGTACCGTCGCAGTTAAACTGGATGATTTTGTGCTCAGCCTCCAATAGGAAGGACAGTTCTTCATACCCTCGTCCATTGTTCAGCAGAATACACCACAAGCACTGGATGTTACCTTGTTGTATTCTATTCTTTTTTATGTGTATTCGAACTAACATTAAATAAAAATAGAACACAAGAAAATGTACACCTCTCTAATTATTTTCGTGGTATACTGCAATAAAAGTTTGTAAATTTAAAGCTACGCGTGCCTATATATAATGATAGTAGTAGTAGTAGAATGTAGTAGTATATTTATTCGTCCGCTGTATATGGTTTTTACCTGCTTATTTGATACCCTCCGCCGTCTAAATTAAAAAAATTAGATAGCGGGTTCATTGGATGATGCCATTTTTTAACATAAAATAAGTTAATGTTTAACAACAATCTCGTCTGATAGTAAGTGGTAATGAAGTCTAAAAAAGGAATTTTATAATTTTGAACGCACCAACTTATAAAAGCCTATTCACTCTCTTCTTGAATCCTTAGTGCTACCGACTTAGACACCTATGATTAACTTCACATTCAAATTGTCCGTCTACTTGTTTACCGATTATATTTTTAAATTACTCATTATTCAAATTACCCTTATTTATTAATTACTGTTGCTGTTCAAGTAATTGAATATATTTTTATAACATTTACCGCCAAACATTTATATTTTTATTATCTAATCAGGGCTCAAAGTATGTAGAGAAAAACTATCTATTACATTATTTATCTGTACTTTTTCCACATTTGCCGTTTTTTTATAATCTGGTTCTTTTATAATCTCACGAATCAAATACAGTTGGTTCTGAGATAATATCATTAATATGGTTAAATTCATCACAACACTTAATATTTTAATACCGTGGTTTTAGTTGTGGGTTTGATCAGTGAAATCACAGAATTATTACGTTGGTCGTTTTTGTAAGCCACGAGTACCTACAGAAATTAGAAAATCGTACCAATTTCAATTCCACTATGTTTTCTTTAGGAAGCGGTTGATTGCAACGGCGACTAATTCTTCGGCCAAGAAATGTAGGCCAGTCTCTGGTATCGGTCTACTTGCTCAATATTTTAAGTTACCTATCATGCCAGGAAGCATTGCCAGTGAACCACAACCAACAATTTCACGTAACTTTTGTTGTCGAAAGTAAACGTGCAATAATATTTCTACATAACAACAAAAGATTAAGTTAATATTTTGAGCGAAACTGTTTACTTGCTAACTAAGGAACTATTATACCTTACTCAACAACTAAATGATTTGATTTTACTACTTTACACATAAACAGAATCAAACAAACTTATAAGTGAATTTCTATTGTTATAAAACTATGTGTTTGAGTGGTTACAACAGTGAATATACTGAAAAGAAACAAAGAATCTTCCTGAAATTTTTATTAACAAATAACAATCGGCAAATAACATTAACAACCAGTTGAGAGCCTTATTTATCAGTCTCTCACAATGACTTACATAAATCTAAAAAATAATTTGGTTTGCACTGAATATATATTATTATAAGCTGTTTAAAGCTTACTTGTGACCTTTCTTGTAGCCCCAGTGTTTGTGGTCTTCATGACCTCCCTTTTTCCCATGAGCGTCATGATGATGATGATGCTCATGGTGACCACCTTCTTCCTTATGTCCCTTGTGCTCGTGATGATGTCCCCCTTTATCATGATGGCCTTTCTCACCATGTTCATGATGATGGTGGTCTCCATGATGATGACCCTTGTGGTGGCCGCCGCCCTCCTTGTGACCGTGTTCCTCATGGTGTCCGCCATGGCCCTCATGATGACCACCTTCGTGATGATTGTCATGAAAGTGTTTTTCTTTCTTGAACTCATCATGTTTGTGAACACCGTGATGACCCTTGGTCGAGTGCCCCTTGTGATAATGACCTTCTTCATGGTGTTTATGTCCTTTATGTCCTTTTTCACCGTGATGGTGTTCGTGATGATGTCCATCATCATGGTGATGATGCTTCTTGTGGCCAGAATGATCATCATCATGTCCCTTGTGGTCTTCATGATGATGATGACCTTTCTTGCCGTGCTCGTGATGGTGATGGCTCTTGTACCCTTTATGTCCCTTCTTGCCGTGATCATCGTGATGATGTTCGTGTTCCTCATGGCCACCGCCCTTTTCCCACTTGCCACCCTTATCACTCGCAGCTGCCTCTAAATCAGCATCTCTCCGTATTCTAGACACCTCCCTGCAACTGACGTATGCTAACGCCACCAAAACGACGCAGCATGATAAAAAGCTCCTCATATTTTCGACTAGATCAGTCTCGCTGAAGCTAAAGACTGATAACTCAATCAATACTACTAAAGGTTTTATACTGATAAGTTCCTATAGTTAGCAGTTGGTGCCACACCAATTGTGTAAAATACCGAGGTTGCAACTGCGTCGCACAGCGGCGCTATATTGCGTAACGCCAGAAATCAGTGTCATAATCACCTTCAAAGGTAGTTTTGATAATTATTTAAAAATTATTACTAAATACACAATTTAAAAACAAATTTATCCAGTTTGTAACTAACACGATCGTAGTTCAGTTGACATCGGCCAGTTACACTTTCACCAGAACTGTGTAAAAACATCTTCATGATTAATTATAGAAAAAGGTTGGTAATTAGATAGGCTGACGAAAAATCTGCACGTGTGCCGTTCGACTTAGACTAAACGATACAAAGCATAACGACCTGAACCTCAACGATTCCGATTAATTTAAACATAATATTAATTTCATTTGTTTTATTACATGCAGTCTGAGCATTGTGTAACGTTAATAACGGCATAAAAATTTCAACACTCGGATTGGCCTCTATTCTCGGCACATTTTTATAAAAAGGTATAAAAGGTACTATGTACTTTGTTAGTTAACGGTACGACGGGTGATCCAAAAGTAATAATAACCGGTTATTTCCAGTGCACAGAATATTAATAATTAATTGTCCTCTAATCACTTAGGTATGCATTAGATCAGGTACAAAAAATAATTTAAATAGGTTATGATTCCCGGGAGTTACTATTCATTTGAATACGAAATTCTGGAGAGTGAACTTCAAAATGGAGAAAAATGAAATCAGAGCTGTCATTAAATACCTATCCCTGAAAAAAAAATTCTACCAGAGACATACACAGCGACTTAGTGGAACCATTAGGGGACTCTTCCCCTCCGTATTCCACAGTTGTACGCTGGGTCAAGGAGTTTAAGCTAAGAAGAACATCGACAGAAGATAAACATCGGGAAGAACGACCATCCACGTCCCTCACTGAAGAAAACGTGAAAAAAGTTGAAGAAATTGTATTGGCCGATAGAAGACTGACTATCAGGCATGTAGCTGAGGTCACAGGGTTCTCATATGGCAATATTCAAAGAATCATTGCGAACGAATTGCATATGAGAAAAGTCTCCGCGCGTTGGGTGCCGAGAATGTTAACCGACGAACAAAAGCAGAAACGAGTCGACACTTCGAAAGCAAACCTCGAAAAGTTCCAAGCGGACAAGGAGAATTTTTTGACACGTTTTGTGACCATGAACGAGACCTGGATCCACCACTTTGATCCTTAAACCAAACAAAAATCAATGACATGGAAACAGCCGACGAACCGACGCCGAAGAAATTCAAAGCGTCAAGCTCAGCAGGGAAGGTTATGGCGTCCGTTTTTTGGGACGCTAAAGGAATTATTATGGTGGACTATTTGGAAAATAGAGCCCTATTACGGGCTCCTACTACACAGAACAAATAAGAAGATTGCGGTATGCTATCAAGGAAAAAATGCGCGCCAAACTGCAGGCTGGAGTGCTGTTTCACCAAGACAACGCGCCGGCTCACAAAGCTTCAGTTGCCATGGCTGCCATTCAACAAACGGGCTTTGAACTGGTGGAACACCCCCGCTATTCGGCGGACCTAACTCCCAGTGACTTCTTTCTCTTTCCTCGGCTCAAGGAACACATCCGGGGCAAGAAATTTGACGACGATAGCGACGTGATTGAGGGATTTTTTGAGAGTCAAGATCAAGATTTTTTTCTAAGGCAATTATAGGTTTAGAAAAGAGATGGACTAAATGTATAGACTTGTTAGGAGACTATGTCGAAAAATATTTTTTTTTTATTATCATATTCATTGTGTTTATTACTGATTATCATTACTTTTGGATCACCCCTCGTATATTTGCTAGTACTCAACTAGATCTATATCATATGTCGTTACTTATTGGAAATTCATTATAATAACGACTCGTATAGAGTTCTTCAATGTTACAACTACTAGTTGTAAGTTGTAAATCCTCGAATTTAGTTAAAGCATTTCACTGAGCAGATTCTCTGAACATCAACTTTCTACTGAAAACATACTGGTTTATTCAATGTTATTAGTCCACTGAGAATCTAGAGGTTCGATACTCACATTAATTACAAACTTCTTAGTCTTAGTTCTGTCTTGAAACAGAAACGCTACATATATAAATTAACGTACATGAACAAAGCCTTGATGAAGAGAGCGATAGGATCCCAACACAAAATATAAACTTAAGGTGTTTGCTCTGGTATTGAACAATACAGTAACAAAAACAATACAGTAGCGAAAATAACAATGTCGAAACCAGTTCCGCGCAGATTAAAACTTATTTTGTAATTACAGTTGTTTTAAAATATATGCTGAAATTTCTTTCGCAGTTTCTTCTCAATGTGCACCTTTTTAGAAAAAATGTCGTGCATACGTGTATTTACAGAATACCTAAACAATTAAATGATTTTGAATTGTAAATACAACTACACTGGCAATTATAGCGCCGAGAATGAAATACGTCAACCGCATCTATACGACGCATTTGAAACAACACTGGATAGCGAATTCGTCGATCGACTCCTTTGGTTTCATACAATAATTTAATAGAGTTGGCTGTCGATAGATAAAATTCTCCATATCCTATAGCAACAGAATAAAACACATTCACACAAATATATTAAAAGAACATTATATTGTCTCCATGGGTTGCTATTAAACTTCGCATTTTGTACGGTGCGACAAAAAATCGAGAACAATGTAACTCCACTGAATTGTGTGCGCGTGCGTGCGTTAACTGTCCTACTTACTGTACTGTCGATCTTCTCCGAATACCCCAACTCCGTATCAGTTCGGCACTTAGCTTGAGCACATGATCTTTCTAATATACAGGCTTACGCCCCGTAATGAATGAATGAATAAAAACTTCTATAAAATTAGCAGACAGCTTCGAAAGACGCGCGCATTATTTAAACATTATGAACCGACGTCCATGAAGAATCCGTACATTAATCGTTTAAAAAAACGTTTTTGAGTTCCAAGGTTTTAACTTGACGAAGGTTTTAACTGATGAAATCAAACCAAGTAAAATGGAGACGGGAGAGGTAAGTAAAAGTATTAACTTTTAATTTAAAAATCTATAATATAGTTTTACTAGCTTTATTAATACAACCCTCAACAACATAATACATACCAGCAATGCTACAAGACGCTGTTACTTTATATAATATATACCTATTAAATTAAAACTAAATATATTTTAATTCATATCTTTTTATATAAATCACAATATCAACTTTCAGTTGACAAAATATTAAACTAAAGGAACATACTGCTAAATTTTGTTCATATAAACAGATGTTTAATTGATACCTCAACATTAGGTAAAATTTTATATATTGCATTGGTATAATGTTCAAAATATTGCATCACATCAATAAAATTTGAGACAATTAATAGGTACCCAAGCTTTGTATTATGCGAATTTTTATAATTTTTTATAAATGTGGATATCTAAGCTGGCGTTAACTTTTCTAATATACAAAATGTGAAAATACTTCGCGTGAAATGTGTTTTGGTAAAGTCTTGTCCTGTTAAAGTCTGTAAGATATCTGAGGTTTCATAGGGCAAACATCTAAAAACATTTCTATTAAGATTATGACTATGATTATGATTATCAAGTTAAATTTTCCTTTGATTCTTATAGTACAATAAGTAAATCCAGATGTACACACGTATGTGCAGTAATATATTTTTCTTACATAATTACTATTAATATTATAAGAAATTATCTGGTAAACTGATGCTTACAAACTAAAGTAAATTAACGACATACGAAATTATTTTTAGTTAAATTAGATGTAAATATTTGCAAACCTGTCATTTTATTACTTATTTTAGTAATTAATGCCCCAACAAAACTTGGTGAACAAACAAGTCCCCGTGATCAGATAAAACTAATATTATTTTTTCGACTTAAAAATTCAACAGCGAAACAATTCCTGAAACAAAAAGCCTCTCTGACACATATATCCGATTTGTGTGTAAACAATTTCTGGTTGAACAATGATTACAATTTATTAAATTACCTGTATTATGACATTTTTTTATGTCGTAATAAGACACTGGCTGACTATGACTATGACTATGGGCAAGCTGTTATACTACTATGAGATATAATTGCAGAGTATACAAAACGAAGATTAATTTACAAACTAAGCGTGGTAAATGTATTTCAAAATTGTTACATACTATCGTGTAAAGAAGGACATTACCTAAAATGTGCATATAGCTTAAGATTTTAAACTCGCGTACTTCCAACAACACCACGTTCCACGTTCAAACAGTATTACCGGAACTGAATAAAGCGCCTACACATATTCACCAACGTTAAGTACACTGGCTCCAAACACTAACACCCGTACTCAAATAGGTTTTTAACTTGTCAAGTGTGAATGTTCTATAAACAATATTCTTTCAGCTATATTGTCCAGTAAGTACAATTATTATAATCCCATTCCAGAGTCGTCCTTCTCTACCGAAAAAACGATGCCACGAAAGAGAAATTAATTTCCGGCCTGATTTTGATATAGCATATTACAGTTTTAAGATGATCGATAGTTGATCAATGGACTTTCAAACAGTAAAAACCGCATAAAAATCGATGCAGTAGTTTCTACGTGACGCTTCTAATTTCTAATGTACCGATTCGCCTTAGTTACAATTTCATGTTAGAAAAACATAGTAAAAAATGGCAATAATGCGTGCCCTCTCCATGATATCGGTATTCTTTATGTTGCGAACATGTGTATGCGCTGAAAACAAGCATAATAAAAATAAACTATTAAAATATTCAGCCTAATTGAGATGGAAACCGCGCTCGTTGGTCGCGGCCAGCAGCCTCTCACGAAGTACTTCCTTGCAGGAGTACTCAGGGAGCTTCAGGTAATGCACGCATGTGTTCACTGACGGATATGAACCATCTCCTGCATCCACCTGTTATTTAAATAATGTTATTAAAGTTTTCACACTATACAGATTGCAGTATTCACACAATGGATATTGTATGCTCATCCATACTTTTACAATATTTTCATTTAATATTGCGCAAACTTAAATATTTGACGATTTGTGTATTTAACAACTTGATGTAAAAATCAAATTGTCGTGTCATTGACTCTTAAGATATTCCCATAAAAGCTAAGCCAACTTTACTTTAAAACTGCGGCCTTGCGTCAGCCGACGTTGGAAGCACTTTCAACTATCCAAGCCTGAAAGCTCTTTTATCACCATTTTTTAAGAACCCCATTACCTTACGAACAACGGTGAGTCGCGGATGGAGATTTGCGAGACCGCCGGGCGGCAGACTGCTGCAGCCCGTCGCGAACTGCAAGAACGCCTTGCGTTCGCGCCACGACATCTCCACCAACACCTCAACCAGCCGCAGAAATCCGGGACTGCACATTGTACATTATTTGATTAATTAACTTCAACGTTAACAGATCAGTCACATGTAATACTACCGTAACACAAATCGTGACAAGAGATAGTATAGAAACGACGTACAGAAACAATCTGAGATGATAAATTATTCACTAGACATGCTTATAATATTCCATTGAAGATACCAATACATTGTCACTGTATTAAGTTTTAAGTAATAACACAGTTAATATGTATATCACAAATTATTTCTTATAATCTTGATTATTGAAGCCAGCAGAAGATTCTTAATGTACCTGAAAAAATTAAGTAATGCACACATGACATTATTCTATGGGTTTCTAGCTACCTCATAGGCTACGTGATATTATACAGTAGGCATAATCCGTACAAATCACTAAATAGTATATATAGAACAAAGTGAATATCACCATGGCCCTAGCTATTTTATATGAGTATGATATATTCATGAGATACTCATATATCATATTTCCAGTCAGAATTTGATAGTACCTTACCTTTACCTTATACATGGTAAAATAATTTATCAAACAGTTGCCTTGATAACGGAGATCACTCACTGTATACACACGAACTCGCAATCTCTTTTTTAATATTAGTACAGATTTCATATAAGGTTGTTCACCTGTCGCGCGTATACCCGAGTTTGGGCTCGGTGTATTGCAGTAGGTGGTCGCGCGTCCATGCAGGCCCGCGTTCACCGCAAAGCAGGAGCCGCAGCTCGGGCGGGCTAAACGCGCGCAGTCGTCGCGGCGGGAACACGCCCGCAAACCCGCGCCGGAACGCACCGACTTGTCGCCGCACGCCCTCGCGCACCACCCAACGCGCACCCGCTTCCGCGTACGCACGCGCGTTGTGCGCGCCCACCTATTAATATCGGTTTGTATAAATTAAATGATAGCCAAACTCATCTTACTTTTTTAACATTTCACTTTTATTCATCATACTCATGAACTAAACCTACACAAAAAAGCAGATATTTCTATAAAATATCCAGTTTTATTGTTTACTAGCAAACGTCCTCAACTTCGTTTGTGTAAATATTTCAATAGTTTAAAGCCACCGCACAATTTATTTCATCTGATTATTTATTAATAATCCCTCTCCAACAACATACCATATTTTATTTGGTGTAAAATAACACTCAATTATATTACATTAATAAGCTACACACAAATGACAACCGATTGAAAACTAAAATTACATAACCTAAAAAGTATAGAAAACCACAGTCCTATTATGGCACACACACATGGAAAGAAACAAATGAATATGGGTGCCGAAGAAATACAAAAAAAATATGTAATTTTTTATGATAACCATAAATTCTATCGATATCATATATAGCTTATCATTTGCGCAATGGCACGTTCTTCCGATGTTTTAATTTTATCAAGATAGGTTAAGACCATTCAGAGTTATAGAAGGGCTAACAGACAGACAAATTGTTTAGATAATAGTAGAATTTAGTTCAGTGACTAATAAAAGTAATATTTATCACAAAATATTACAAGAAAATTAAATGTACAGTCAGAACCTACATATTTATATAGTAATATATACATAACAATAATTTAAAGTTAATGGCTTTAGTAAACGAACAAACAACGGTTATATTAATTATGGAATAAATGTGGTGTGATAGGTGATGTACCACAATGGTGCAGGCTAAGTGCAATCAAAAACCATAAATTATTATAATTTATGCATTGGTCTATTTTTATCCATTATACTTTTAAAAAAGGCAACCACCATTTTTCAAATTTGCCTAACATGGTACAAACCCAATCACTTTTTCCTGTAAGTATCCTAGATGACCCATAATGTAAATTACAAATATATCAAGTATTATCTAAAACTGTTCCAGGGTCCACAGGTAATAACACATGTTTTAGCATTAAGTCCGCCTTGTATACCATGTTTCGAGCTTACAACATAGAATAAATAAATAATATGTGGCCAGAAAGCCAAAATTTAAAAAATACATGTTTTGGACAAAACTCGATTTACAGAAATAGAAAGTCCTATGATCAATTATGACTAATTAATGAGGAATAAAATTAAAATAAAAAAAAATTATTAAGAAAATAATTCAATATTGGAAAAAAAACGTGGGGTTCAATTTACTATATTTTCTATCTATCTATAGCTACCAATAAAATAATTGTAACATTTAATATTAAGCACCCCTTTATACGATACCCCAATTAATACGATGTAGAATATGTCTGTTTTATTAAATAACAAATAATATTGATGACATCATTTTACACAAGTAATACAACTGATGAAATTCTTTGGCCTACCCTATATTTTCTTTTCATTACTGCAAAAAAAATACTGATACATAGATGAAATACATAAAAGACATAGTATTAAGCATCGCATGGATATTATCACAAAAAAAGCAAGTTTAACAACATTACATATTTGTGAAATTGCCCTGATACTCTCTCTATTGATGATAAAAATGATAAAAAGTGATACTTGAGGTAAGTACAGAGATGTAGCCAACTGTGGTATTCGTCGTATTTGTTTCTGGCTAGCATATACCGCCCATATATTGATATCGCTCAGAAAAATTTACGATGGGTGTCTTTTTAAACGTCAACTCAGCTACACGCTATAAAGATACTTTAAAAATAAAAAAAAAACATTGAAAATAATTTAATATAGGATCTTTAGCCTCGCCGCTTTCAGCTCAGCCTAGGAACGTCTGCTGTCCCGCGATCGGTAATGCGCTCTTGCATGCCGAGTCGTCGTCTGTCATGCCGCGCATCTAATGTGACGGAAAATCATAACAAACCTGTCTGTTTGTTAAGGTAATAATAATAAAAATATGCCAGCAATTAAACACATAAACATTTCGTCATTAAAATTTTTAAGCTTTTATGTATTAAGTAAAAAAAATTAAGGCTAAAATATATAAGAGAAAAGTAAAAAAATAAATACATTTATTACAATGTGAGAAAACACGACGTTTAAAAAAAAAGTAATATAAATGTTTCGCCGAACATACCTCAATATGCTCGCCGCTATCGCAGAGCGGCTGCACGGCGACAGAGGGGTCGGTGTGGGCGGCGATGTGCGTCATGGTAAGGGCCAACTGCTCAAACGTTGCGCCCTCTACCGTAATATCTTGAGCGCTTCTCTCTTTTACCTCCTGTTCGAGTGACGCGTCACTCATCAATAAATCGTACTCATCGGCCGCTTTTAAAACGCTTGTAAGGAACCTATAAAATTAATTAAGAGCATAAAAATTAGTTGAATATCCTCTGGTTGGTGATGTATTTTATATCTTAACACATTTAAATTTTATCTATCTTAAAAAGGATAATACACTTATCAGCCAGCCTCTTGCTCCTATTATTTTTTAGTTCTATTTTTATTTTATAGTAAATATTTAATCAACCTTTAATCCCAACACAGCATCATACATATAAACATAATTTAGAGGGCTTCCAATCTTTATAAACCAAAAGGTACTTAAACAAAATTACTAATTCGAAATTACCTATGCCTGATGGGATCTACTTCCTCCAAATGTTCAGGAGCAAGCTCTTCCCCACACATGATACGCAAGAACGGCTCAGACAACGGAAGATCAACTAAACGACCGTCTTGAAGTACCTGCAAGTTAAAAAGTTACATTCAACCAACGTCGAATTCAATAACATAATTCAATAGTTTAATATTAAGAATTGGACTTATTACCTTAGCTAAAAATACCCCTAGAAACCAGAAATACTTGCAAACTTTATCACAGATAGGAGAGTCTTGTGGGAGCGGCGCCGGGAACAGACCTTCGGCGCGCGAGACGTAGTAACCGGGCGGTTTTTCTGTACACAAAATCAAACATACAATATAAATAAGGTCACAAACACATGTAACGGATCAATTATTTTTTATAAATTTCATACTATTAGTCTAGTACGATATCACTCAACCTCGAAAAGAGAAACAGACAATCGTATTTAAAGTACCTCTGAAAGGTTATGTAGTGTATTAGTTAACTTTCAAACTGAATCAAAACTGAGAAGTAACATTTGGCACAGCGTATTTAGCGCTTAATCCCACGCTAGATGCATAATATAAAGATATAGCCTCTTGATTGAGGTCACTAACTCAAAGTATTTTAGTGTTTGTCTTCAATTGACAAAGTTATTTTGTAATCTCATATCTTTTAATTTATTTGCTTTATTTATTTTTTTATATACCTTTCCTCTTCTTGTTTTTTTTATATTGCTCATTATGTGTTCCACAGCAATATATTAAGAAATTACAATTACGACAGACATTCCCCGAAATGGGTCGTTATTTACCGTCGGGTTGCGCAAGGTGCGTGGGCGCGTTGTCGCGCTCATGGTCGGAGGGTGCGTTGGGTGCGTCGTGCAACCACATGCACAGGTCAGCACGCTGCAGCTCGGCCGCCACCAGCGCGTAGAACTCAAGCGTAGGACCCAGTCCCGTGCCCTCCTCGCCCGCAAACTCGACCTCCAGCACTGACTTACGGCCGGCGTGAACACGCATCACCTGACATGCAATATATACGCATCTAAGGCAACGTTTCTTTCTCGAACTAGACAAGAAGCTGTATGTCAACGCCATTAAATGATTGTACAAATTAGGAGAACAGAGCAAGAACTAAATATTCTTCCAAAATAATATTGCGCTTTTGAAATATAAGCACTGAATTCACAACTACAATTATGTTGTTTTTATTTAAATGACACTGGAAAATTAAAACCGAATCCTGTTTTTTGACGTATTTTTGTGCATACAGAAACACGAAAGTAGGTACTAGTGTTCATGATACTTTTTTATCCATTTTGGTTCTTACTTTCCATGTGTATATTTTTAGCATGTCTAAGTTTACGTTGTTTTAATTTTATACCTGCATGGCTGATCTAAGGAGATAAGGATGTCGCGGTATCCGAACTCGTTCGTGACGGAGCCTTCCCATACGAAACTCTGTTGCCTCCAGTTCCGCACGGCGAGGTGAAACAGTATTACTAGCCCTAAGCAAGAAGAACACCAACAAATTATATTATATTATAGTTGATATAATATAATATATATTATAATCTATTGGGGCAACATTACATTGAATAATGGAACAGAACTGATACAAAAAAAAATTTAAATAATCGTACCCGATTTAGAAATCTTCAACACTTTGTAATGACGTTTTTAAGTAGTTTGTATATTGAAAACAACTGTCATGTACACATATTCAAAAGAAATCTAGAATATTAGGTAACTTAATAACTATTTCCTATATTTAAAAAACAAAAGAAATTTTATTTGAAAAAAAAAATAAACAAACATCGTTTAAACAAAAATCGTTTAGACTAACCTTTGACGATCTAGAGCGCGATCTCGCTGCGCCTGCAACCACACGATAGTGCGCGAAGTGCCGAAAGCAGTGCACGCGAAGAACATTTGTCGCGTCTCCAGCGGGAACAGGAACGGACAATAATCGTTCAACTGCTGACACCTGTAAATTTGTATTTTCATTTATACTCAAACTCTATATGAACGTTGCTTAATGAATTTAACGCAAAAATGAGTTTATAAGTTTCCTGGTATCTTTATTTGAATAACAATAATAGTGTACATTCTGCTTGGTGACAACTATGCCTTAACCTTAACCTTCTGCGTCTTAATTGTTTATTAATAGCTTATAGCTTATGATCTAAAATATTGATTAAGTTTTGTAGAACCAACATTGAGCATTAGTAGCCTCTGGGTCTTAATCTTATTCTATTCGTTTAATTGTTTATTAATAGTTTATAGCTTATGATCTAAAATATTGATTAAGTTCTGTAGAACCAACATTGAGCATTAGTAGCCTCTGGCTCTTAATCTTATTCTATTCGTTTAATTGTTTATTAATAGCTTATAGCTTATGATCTAAAATATTGATTAAGTTCTGTAGAACCAACATTGAGCATTAGTAGCCTCTGGCTCTTAATCTTATTCTATTCGTTTAAGTCTCTTTTACACAGACCGACCAACTGACTGGATTGCCCCTGTAAATACTGCAGTTTACTGTTGTCTCCTGTATCTCAAATAGATACGTCAAGGCTAATGTATGGCTCAAGCAATACAATGAGCAATTTATAGTGTTCACCAGTGCGGCGTGGCGGCGGCTGCGAGAGCCAGCGGCTCCTGCAACTGTTGATGCAGCTTGTTAGTGAGCTTAGTGGAATGGAAAGCGGCGGCGGGCAGCGACGGCGCGGCCGCACGCAACCGCCGTAGCACGCGTACACAGCACGTCGCCGCCGCACCCTCCCCTCCCTCCGCGCCGCTAATCCCACGCTCTAAAACACAACAAGAACATTACTCTCGATATATAACAAGGTTATTATTCGCATGAACTGATATGTTGCGATCGCTTTCCTAAGTAACGGGCGTATGCAATGTTCAAATTTCCAAAATAAATTCACCTGATATTCAATACAACATATTTAGTCTTGACAAGTCACAAACTATTCACATTATACGTAAATGACAAGAAATTATAGGAAAAGAAGCTGATGGATTTACAAGCACACACTATCCGCCGTGACCAAAAACCCAAGTGTCAGTGTTTACGACAAGATAGCTTCACTTGTAAACACATCAGAGTTCTCCGCTCCAAAATATACAAAAAACAATTTACGTGTGAGGGGTATAATGATAATAGTATAAAGGAATATAAATAATTGTAATTTCCAATTAAATTTGGGACCAGATAATGCGTCAGTGATGCCTTTGGTGTTAAGGCCGTCCATGGGTAGAGGTGACCACTAACCATTAGGTGGTCCGTCTGTTCTATTGTCGGCTATAACTTAAAACAACATAATAAAAGCATATAAGAATATCGCGCCGTTCAGACGCTACCTTAACATCAAAGTTTGATGAATAAAAAATAAATAAAGTTAGCAATGGCCTATTAATTATTTAAAAAAATATGGTAGCATGTTTCCTAAAATTATTCATAAATCGAAAGCATAGCGTGAGCGGGATCATCTATACTAATAAATAAAATTGGAGTGTCTGTTCGTTATATTAAAATAACCGCTTTTTACCACATGCATATGAATGTATATACGGTACATACATATACCAAAATAACATTTTTTACAATTTTTGTCTGTCTGTCTTTTTGATCCGGATAATCTCTGAAATGGCTGGACCGATTGTGACAGGACTTTCATTGGCAGGTCGTTGATGAAATAATGAGTAACTTAGGCTACTTTTATTTCTACCAAATAACTTTTTTATTAAATTCCACGCGGACGAAGTCGCAGGCACAGCTAGTAACTTTATATATTTGATGGATTACACATTATTGTTGTATTATGAATAAAAGAACTTGAAATTTGTAACAAGAAATGTTCCAATTCTGGTCATGTACATGGACGTGTATGTATGTATTGTAATTACGTAAGGATACGAACTCGTACGAGAGTGTATTAAATAGTAGTAAATGCAAATATAAAACAAAATTACCTGGGTCGTTTGGTTCATCATCTTCACTATCGCTTGATGAAGCAAATGTTTCCATTCCCTCAATTTCCTTATATGTTAACCTGTTAACAAAAGAGCTCTACATGTTAATCAATGATCAGTCAAACAATTTAAAATCATTTAGCTGGAGCTATTTCACTTAAATGTAACATTGCAGTTAACAGATTATAGTTACATATTGATACTAATTTAATAACAACTAATTTCTACGAAATAATTCTGGATTCTAGAGTAGTTACGGATATGAAATTTCGGATTATTCGATTGTTTCAGATAATTTCAGTTATGGATATTGGATGATTTAGGACTTGGAAAAAATATATAATGTATATACAAGGTATCATTTTGATTTTATTTATAGTTGGTATCATGATCATAGAAAAAATTAGAATTCTCTTCAAAATTAACTCATAACAACTGTCTAAAAATTAAATTGACGTGGCTAGTGGAATCGGCTCGGAAGACGAAAAGCTGTCATAATGTCATAATTTAGACAGCCCCTATCCAAAAAAATTCGAATTTGGTTACGGTTTCGCATATATTTTATTTCGGGTATCCGATAGTTTCGGTTAGTTACGGAGCTCCATACCATCCTTGCTGGATACTATTAGCTATCTTAAGTGCAACAATCAAAAGAACTTCTAACTCAAGTCAAGGTGTACCTAGGTATTACTAATTCTTATTCGGTTATTACTAATTCTTAGAAATTGTCGTAATTTCCTATACACCAATTCCAAGATAGAAGACAAAATAATGTCGGGAATCACAAATTACATCGACACATGTCACTTTTTTATTTTATTTAAGTGTACCCTGGTGGCATTATTGGTAATAATTCTCTCTCCAGGGCGAAAGCTCCCAATTCCGACCTCTAACTAGGGCCAATGTAAGACAGACAATCCTAGTGCAGCAGTATTGGTGTATGTTTATTGATATCATAACTTACGTGTACATGGTGTCTCTGTGCGTGTCGTGGGATGGAAGTCGTGCGTTGAGAGCGAGAACCGCTTTGTATATCGTCCACGACGGCCGTTCCAGTGGCAGAGAGACGCCGCCCGAGCTCAACACGAGACGGAGCGCGGGCAAGCGGCTGTTCCTCGTGGCATTGTTGGTACTCTCTGACGGCTGCCCTCGTTCATTGCCACCGCTCGCTGACAGTTCTTCCGAATCCTCGAGGTCGGAGTCGTCGTTCAACGGTATATCGAGATCTAAAATGGGAAAATTTACATACACTCATTAATGTTATATCCATAGAAGAAAGATAACTAACTGAATCTGATAACAATAGTTAAATATACCCAATAGTAAACAAGTTGATTAAGGTGAACTACTGTCAACAAACTTACATGTCGATTTTAGAGATGTGATACATTAGCTATACAAGTTGTTGGAAATTGAAAGTATCCCGCGCAACGAACAATTTTTATTTTGGTGTATCCAGTTAATTTCTTCGGCTCTGGTCTACATTATCCGCACTATACATATTATCCGAAATCTGCAGTATCGATCGCAACGTTTTTCATTACCAAAATCATACCTGCCCCGTGCACAAGTATACTGACATATTACTTGTACTTGGATGTTTATAATAAATATGGTTAACATTATAATATTTTAAAATGCACAATTGCAATCTAACAATGTTTTAATGTGAGTAAATATGTTTTCTAAAAAAAATTACTGATATATCAATGCAGAGCATAAACAACTTACTGCAGAAACTAATAATTTTCAACAACGAAATTAATAACAATTTAAACGATTTTTAAAATATTTGAATCTCAAGGTCCCCAAAATTAAGTGTAACCTTTGTATATAAAATTCTGATTTCCTATCCTTATAGACTTGGATTGAAATTGTTATTCTAATACATTATACATTCTAAACCTATGAATATCTTATTTGTTTACATCCGAAAAAGCAATGTAAACAAGCTTCTGGAATATAACATTTGTATCTAAACCGCTAGCAAATCTCAGTTCTCATTTAGTAATGAAATTGGAATTGAAATTTCGCCGCAAATGTAACACATCCATACCTATAACTCAATAATTTCTATGATACACAGATAATGTTAGTACGTAGTTAAACCACCCCGTAGCCCAGTTGGTAGTGACCCTGCCTGCCGAGCGTGGGGTCCCGGGTTCGATTCCCGGCCGGGGCAGATATTTATGTGACAGATAAATGTTTGTTCTCGGGTCATGGGTGTTTGTGATGTGATAATTGTGTATGTCCATGCCACCCGCGACACAGGGAGTCCTAGTGCGGGGGTGTGAGTGTGTAAACGTTTTTTATTTATTAATGTTTATATTCTCACCGACAGTTTGGTTCAGATTGGTGCGCCCCGGACGGGGATCGAACGCCGGTATGAGTGCGGAAAACTGTCGTTTTAGCACGAAGTCTTCGTCCCAGGGCTTGCGCGTGCGCGCCCCGCCTCCACCTCCCCCGCCACCACTGCCGCCGCTACTCACGCGTACCGCTTCTAATGCCTCTTCCTCCATCAAAGATAATAAATTGCGTGACACCTGCATAGCCAATTATAACAGTTGTATGTAGAACTATGAGTATACGATGATTAATCGCTACAAATTCAAGTGTCAAAATTAATATAAATTTTTGATGACTAATTTAACTAGGGCATTCTTAGTGTCGAGCGAAGGGCTTCGTTTCCCGACCATCATGTAATAGATGAAGTTCGGTACTATCCTTGGGCTTCATAGGACTCATCGTGAACCTACGAGTACATGCCTCCTGACACAAAAGGACTGTGTTAGTTAGTGAGTTATTGGCTTAAACATAAAAATACATTTTTTTACATTTTCAGTGTTTACCATGAGTTTACGTAAGTGGATCAAAGATTATAATTACCACTTCTTGATAAGTAGGCTCATTTTCCTTGTCGCTATCCATAGCGTCATCGCCCTCGTCGTCGTCTTCCAACTCTGTAAGCAGGGCGGGTGCGCGACACGATTCCAAGAAATCTTCTAATGAAACCTATATTCGTTAAAAACGCTTTTAAATTGATGGCGAAAGGCGATAATCCGCTTTTTTTTAATGTAACTAATGAAATAAAATTATCGTTAATAAATTATACATGCTACTAAAACCCAAATATATCTATTTGGAGTTCCAAAATACTATAAAATGAATTTAGTGCACAAATCCAAACTATATACTTCATTTAATTGCATCGTTTCGCAATAATAACAGAGCTTATAAACAATACTGGAACTAGAGCAAAATGAATAGACATAAATTTAAATATTTTTTGGGAATCTAGCATGGTAATGCTGCAAGGTGAAACTACCGTTAATGAATTACCAGTAATTATCAGTAGTTTTGATATTCTGACTACAGTACAACGACTGACCTGTTCGCTCTCGCTAGAGGTGGATGTGAGTGAAAGCGTGAGCGCGTTCTGAGCGTTGGGCGCCAGCGAGGGGTAGCTCTGCGCCGCTGACAGCAGCCCACTGGGGAAGTTGCTGGACAGCGCGAGCCGCACCAGACTGCAAAGTGTCCTTTATATTATTTGTTATTGCACAGTTCTCTAGCGAAGCGTCCCAATCTACTTATATATAGTATATGATTGGAAACATTTATTACGAAGCAAATATTCATATAAAAAATCTAATTGTATAGCAAGCAATAATGCAATTTTCGATATATCTGTCGGAGATGGTGATCAGTATAGACGTGAAACGAAACCCAGCACGATATCCGAGTGATAGCAGCACTGCTGCGATGACGTCGATACTCGGCTAACATCGTGCTACAACAGAGCCTAGCTAGTGGAGTGATGCAGGATGGAGCCACAGTTTACATTCTGCGGTCGAAGAGATCGGTGTATATCGAGATCTGTGTATATCTATATTCAAGTCAGCGTTCTCTGCACGTGGTGCATTCTACTTGAGAACATACGAGGCTATAACGCCATATCCCATGAATCGTAAGTCACTAACCGACCGACCAATATTGATGGTACTAATGGTATTGGTTATATAAATGAATATTTACCAGTCTGACTAGTTACTATCTTCCCTCTAAAATGAACGGTAAAAGTCGGATAGCTAGTAAGCGAAATCCCCACTTTCGTTTTGGGCGGCATCTGCTGTTAGAACTAGTAACTATGTGAATGATCAATCTAGATTGAAATAAATAATTCTTGTAAAAGCACGTAATTGATTTGCCACTGTAAGCTTTCGCCGGCGTTTGTAAGTCATTTAAAGCTATTTTAAACATATAAGCCATTGATTATTAAGCAGCAATGTTTAATTAACTATAAAAAGCATTGGATTTATTAAGCAGTACATATATGTAATCGTTAATTACCTAGGGAAGAGACTGGAGGAATGGTTGGATCGCGGCACACGCGGCTGCGGCGCGCCCCGCCCCACGCCGGTTGCGCGCGACACGCCCAGCGACTCCAACAAACGAGCCGCGCCCTGCCACACAAACATTACATAATATTTCAAACCTTACATATTAAGATTCACCCTTGTATCTTACCAGCATAAAAAAATAACAAAATAAATAAGTTAACCATTCCCTGATCCTGCACGCAGGTTTTTTTTGTTGAGAGTTAAGGTTGGTAACCGAATATCGAGCACGATAGTGATCACCATCAAGGAAGTAATCCAAACTCGGCTAAATTGATCGGCCAACGTCCGCTTTATTTGTTCACTGCTGATAAAATTACATAAACGCTTTCTTCACTCTTCAGAGGGCAGTTTCATAGTCGGTTCCCGTTGCTATTGATAACTAACAATTCTTGCGCTTTGTCGGCGTATTTCTTTATATCTTTAGACTAATGATAAAATCAAATTAAATATATTTGCTTTACTGAACCTGCTGAGTGAGGTCGGGCTCGCTGGCGCTCATGGTGCCGGTGCCACCCGCTTGACTATCCTTCTTGTGGTCCCCATATTGGCCCTCACTGCTCTCATTATCTTCACACTGTATATACATATCAAACATATTCCTTTATATTTAATAATACAATTTAAACTGTGCCTTTTTTCTGGATCGTGTGCATCGATAGTAAAAATGCCTATCATTTTTTGTCTCCAATGAAAAATTCCACAATTTGAAAATTGTGTCACTTTATCCTCTAAATGTAATATAATGTAAATCAAACGTGGTCAAATGTCTGAAGTCTGAACCTTTAAACCAAAACTCACTACCCACCATCAGTCAATTATTTAAATGTATTTAAAGCGACCAGTCTGCTCCTTTGTCGAATATTTGCATAAAAAGCAACGACTGCAAAGCGCGTACGCTAAGCCGCTCAAAATAAAGAATAACAATCACTATCTCGGGTCACACTTTCAGTAATATAAATACGTCGTACAAGCAGTATCAAACGAAAGCTTTATTGCATGAACATGCAATTGTCTCCAACAGAAATATAAAATGTCCAAGGATCGAAATTTATGTACTTTATTTTGGCATTAACCCAACTCCAGTATTGCTTCTCAGAGAGGTCACTGCTATACATTACAAATCGATGCAATTAGCCAATGACGACCAACAATTAGCTTACGTGGTCTACAATATGTGATGTGTGCAAGGAGCGATGTGTACCTGTATGTGCAGACGATTAGCATTGTTCCGAAGCGTGTGCAGCAGCGAAGCGGGCAAAGCGAGCAGCTCGCTAGATAGAAGCGCATTAGCGCTGTTCCGCATCGCCTCGCCCTCACGCGCGGACCCTTCCTGTGAACGCACGACGCACCAACGTATCATACATACCAACACATCCTCGTATGACTTGCTCAGGCCATATCTTCTGCTCTTATTTTATCCTAAACACTAGACAAACATTTACACAATACATTGTCTCGATACGTTTATTGTACAAGTATAGTATGGTACATGTTGAATTATAATAATTTTGTTATCTAAGCCAGTTCGATAACTTCTGCGTATTCAGAGCCCATGCGGTTACTGGGGGCGAAATTATTATTATTACTATTATTATTATTTATGATGAACTAGCAGCTCCTGGAGCTGATGCGTGCACTTGTGTTCGATTCAATATATGTATATTCTTTGTTATGTATTCCAACATGTTCATCAGGTCTGTTTTTAAAAATGTTCACTGTTGGTGCACTAATCACTGATTCAGGTAGCCTATTCCACTGCTGTACTACACGATTAGACAAAAAGTGATATCTAGGATTGCTGGAGCTTGGGTGTCGTTTTAATTTCATCATATCATTGAATGATATCAAACACAAAGTAACATAAGCACACAATAAACCCTATCTATCAGTTAGGTATTTGTCAAATCTGGAGACATTGAGATTAATTATTAAACAAAGGCATATATTTTACACACCTCTTGTGTGTTAGATTCCGGAACGGGTTCTTTGGCAGGGTACGGTTTGGTAATGTCCGTAATGCTCGCAGGTCCCATTTCCATATTGGTAAACGATGTATTTCCCAAGTCAGCCATACAGTTGTTGCCTTCAGCACCGAGTGTGAGTGATTCCACTATTGTAGCTAGATCTGAAAGTGTAGAGTTTGTTTCTTTTTTTTTAATTCAACACAGCACATAAATAATGAAATAATCGGATGGGTCCATATATATTTAAATAGTTACCTGTGTTGATATGGTGCGAGGAGTTATTTATTGCAGAGAGATCAGTAGCATGCATCCGCGGGCGGGTCATGTTACTCGCCATTTCTTCGCTTGATATGTTATCAGCAGAAGAAGCTTGTTCGGTTGACGCCACAGATACCTTAATAAAAACAAACTTATTTCGTTTATGTCATTATTTTTAAAATGTACTGCAGTGACTAAGAACCGCGATTTCGAACCTTCAGTGACCCTAAGATTGTAAATTGCTTAAAGTATATAGCATAATTTAACTGTAACACAAACACGATTTTGTTACTTTATACAGATATTTCAATTATAATATTTTAAGACTGCTGTGCTTAGAACAAATCACTACATATGATAAGAAAAAACTAACGTAGATGTGACGTTTCCAAGGTCATCTGTCGTTAATATTCTTTGCTTTCTATCAAGAGTTTCCCCCGCCGTCGTTATCCCTCCATCGCCATGATTTGTGCAAATCGCAAGTCTACTATAAAGTACATTTTGGAAAGTTTACACATGAATTATTCGAAATAATTCTCCCATCGGTGTTCCTTCATCGAACAACGAGACGTACAGCGAGTATCCTTCCTTATATCATGAACATCCCGCCTACAAAGGACTGGATAATCTTGGCAGCGTCAGTGTTCCCGCTTACTTATGTTGTGAGTCTTCAAGAGGCGAGTGAATAGGCTTTTATAAGTTAGTGATTTCAACATCTTAGACTTCATCATCACTTAACATCATTGTTGTCAAGCATTAACATATTGCATAAAAAAATCAAAACTTAATCGTGAGTACCTGTTATAATGTATAATATCGATGTAATATAAGATTAAATTAATTTTAGGACCTATTTTAAAATCCCTATGTAGGGGAGAGGAATTGTAATGTGCTTTTGATTGTTCACCTGATGGTCGGTAGCGGTGGCGTCTGGCAAACTGGGCGTGGAGTGGCTCTTGCGGCCGGAGCGCGCTTCGCCAGCTGCGCCGCCGCTCACCACCTTCAAGTCGTATTTGCCCTCCGCGCCCATGCGGTATGAATTCCTGCCACCATGCTCCCATCTACAACATACGTATATTAAGCATAATTTATTTCCGTTACCTTTTCTGGTGGCCGGAAACTGTAATCCGAATTATGTAATTACAGTTTTCAACCTACATGGATAATTTTCATACCCGGTTTTGTTTTCGACTGAATGAATTTACACGCAGGATCTACTATTTTTTAGTTGGTATTAGACATGTTCATTATTCAATTAACAGGATATTTTATATTTATGATATTTTATTTATTTTACTTTTATTAATATTACTTAATAAAATTATATTATATATATATTACTTATATTTTACTTATTATATTGATATTTACTTTTACTAATAATTTAAAATATAAGGTCTTTGCTTTAAATCAAATTTTTGTTCATAAATAAATATATTATACTACTCCAAATTATTTTTAATATATTTATTATGAAACTTTCAATTATAATAAAATTAAATTATTATGTCATAAATTATGTTCTTTATAATCAATTTATGTACTAGACCATACTATAAATACTAATTTTTTTTTTTAACTTTTATGTATTGGCTCTTTGTATATTTACATACATTGGCATATGTATATGTGTCAGACTAAAAAAACTTTATTCATATTTGTAAAATAAAAAAAAATGTTAATCAATGTTGATAAGATAGCAGACAATATAATTTAAAAGTATTATATAATGAAACTAAAAGCTAAATCAGCAAGAAAACTATCAAACATAGTAATTTACTTGAAATATGATGGTTATTGAATTTTCTAAGCTGACAATGTGATATTACGTTTAGCAAGTACATGTGATAGGAAATGTTGTTATATTTCTTTCTCTTCATATTATAGCACATTAATACATTTATTACACATCTTTTTTTTGGCATAGATTAAGGTAATTAATTAATTTATATAATATAATAATAAATATCTTAATAAATCTCTTTTCCACAGGAAGAAACATAACAACAGGACCTTAACCTGTGCCATTCTGGGAGCTAGCGAATCAAATCAAAACATTAACATTTAAAAATACTATTACCTAACATCGACCCATCCGTTGTGCATGTCGGACGTGACAGTTCCGACGGCGGGCTGAGGTCCATCCTGATCACGCCACTTCCAGTCGGGGCCGCGCACGACGCGCGCGCCTGCGCACACACCGCGAGGACCACGCGCCCAACGCCGCGCACGCGCTCCACCCGGCCCGCTCGGCGCGCTCGCGGACCCGCTGTTTCCCGCCCCGCCCCCCGCTTGACGAGGAGGCTGTTCCTGTACGCTTACCACCTGACAAAGAAAATGTAGATTAAAATATATTTTAAAAATAAAGAGCAAAACAGTAAATATATAAAACTATAATATTATACTACTTGCGATAGTATCTCATATGCATTAACATCAGGGCGTGTTTCGCGAATTGGGTATTTTAATGAAGTTTTATAAATTACAAAAAAACCCATCACATACAACTTTTGCAATATTGTATATAGAATATTACAATTATTTAAACTAAATTAAACTTATAGCCATCGTTATTTATTTATAAAAAACGAGATATACGTTCATTGTTGCAAACCAAAACTGTCCCAGTGCTGAACTTATGTATCCTCTCATCTTATATATCTCTCTCTCTCTCTCTCTAGTGTCCTAACCTCTCTCAGTGTAAGGCCACAGTCCTCCACGCTGACCAAGTGCCAGTTGGCAGACTTCACACACCTTTCAAAACTTTATGGAGAACTCTCAGATATGAAGGTTATCTCACGATAATTTCCTTGGCCGAAGCAAATGATATTTAATTTGTAATACACACATAATTAGAAAAATTAGAAATGTGTGCACGAATCGAACTCGATTCTCGTACAGGATACCAAAGTTCAAATTACTCTGCTACCACGCAAAGCAGTATAAAATAATTTACACGACATACATTAACATATAAAAACATAACAATAATATATTTCAATGTTGCCTTAATTATATGTCAGGAAAATGTAGGAACATTAATTTATAATGTAACAAAAAATAAGTGCTAAATATGAAAGTTTCATCAGTACAAAAAATAATTCGTACATTTTGTACAACCTTATTTTAAACTTGATTAGTCGCATTATATTTAGAGTACTATACAGGTGCAAGGTTTACTTCTTCATGCTTGCAGAACGAAGCCAGTTAAGGCTATGCTTTGTCAGTTAAGTGTTACGACTTTATGAATCATATAATAAAATTTTAATCAACACTGTAGTAATATTACTAATATAAACACCGTTATCCACTCACCTTGCCATATATCTCGAAGCCAGAGAGCGAGAGGTAGTGACTCTGCGCGCTGGCGTTCTTGCCGTTCTGCTGGATACGCAAGAAACGGTACGGCGTTTCGGCGCGAAGGCGCCACGTGGCCGTACTGCCAGGCTCCTGCAACGCTTGCTCGTCGTTGTGCGCTAGGAGCGTGCACCAGGTCAGCCCATCCGCTGACATCTGATCAAGAACCCACACAATCATGTTATACACATGTTATACACGATTATGTAATACAAATTTAGAATTATAGAACATAACCGAAATTCTGTGCCGTCTTGGGGCGCCCTAGAGTATTGACACCAATCCGATGCTGGCAGAACAGGCAATCATATTACTCGACAGAAGCCAGCCTGCTTGGTGGTAGTGTTTCGCGTAATTATCATTAAGTTATTAATATTATTACTGGTGTTATTATCTTTCCATAAAGCCTGTCTGGCTAGCTACCACCCTCCTGCTTGAGTCAGCCGACAAACGACTCATCGTGTTCGGGCGGGGGGGCATGAGAGCCAGTACTTTATTTCTTTCTTCTTCATTCTCTGCATTAGTGACGTTTTTGGTGTTACTTATATCCATGAGCGACCGTGACCACTTACCATCGGGTGGCTCGTCTGCTCGTTTGTCGACTATTAATATAAAAAAATTATATAATTTATATATTGTTCAATTTTTATTAATAAATCTCTATATTGTTTGTTTGGATTGTATGATATCAAGAAAACAGGGGGCTCGAAATTTTTTTTAAAACGTATTATTTGCACACATAGATACAAAACATCAATATGTAGTTTAAATGAGAAAGTTAAAAAACATGAAGGTTAATACGGGTATAAACTATTAACATTAGTGATTATGTAACTAACTGAATAATGCAATAGTCAAACAATATGCTTATTTTGAGACTTTGCTTCATCACAATAATAGATTAAATAATAGGAAAATAATTCCAAAAACCGATTGGATATTAGTGCGCTAACTATTTATTAATAAATTAAATATCCAAAATGCTTCTATCCGCATGATCGAAATAGATTTTATGATCGAGATCGTCAAGTAATATTATTATGATTTGTTACAGATAAAACAATCATTGTTCTCAAGTTTTTCGAAACATAAAAGTTTGTAACGTGTGCTGTGATTGAATAGTCTCTATCTCAGTCCTCAGGATTCCTCCAACATCTGTGACACCAAAACAGGTTTAAACCTAACCAGTTTCAGTGTCATGGGCTAATTCGGTGAAAACTATAACACATAAAATATCACTCACTTGAAACAACCAATTTCTAAGAGCCGATCTCCCGTAGCCACGAGCGTGACGCAAAGTATAAGCTGTAGGCACTAGGTGCAGCCCCAAATCGACGGCGACGAACGCTCGTCTGTCGTCGTTCGTGTGCACGTTGAGCGGCTCAGGAGATCTCGACAGGATGTCCTCGGCGCGTCCGTATGGCAGTTGTCGGCCGTCCGATGACCACACGCTCACTAGCCCGTGTGCCCCGGGGTTGACCCATTCACAAGTACCGCCGTTGCTTCCGATGAAGTAGATCACTCCATTTTCGTCGAAATCGTGCTAGGAAGATGTAACAATATACAATAAACTCATGGATTCTGTACGAAGTATTTGCATATTCGTTCATATTTTACTAATACATTCGAAATGTATATCGTTAGCAATTTAATATTTGTATGTGTTTGTGTAATGCAACCTTTGCTTGCACTGCGATGCATATATATTCACCTAATTCTTATAATAAATTCAGTGTACAAACAGCACTCGTGGAGTTTGGTTATTTCGTCATACCTAACTCTTCCCGTATATTGTTCGTGTACTAACGGTACCTATAACAATTTTTTGGTCCTTCGAGCCGGATGTGAATCCTCCTGTTCAGCGTGCGGGGCTGCGCCCGCGTAGAAGGCGTACGCTAGTGCAATATTTGTAAGCGCTAGAAATGCTAAGGGTGAGTGCAGAACAGTGTTACTCACAGCAAAAACAAAGTTAGCGCCAATGAAAAATAAATTGACGCTACCAAGACTTGAACTTTGTAGTGCTTTATTATTATCACGCCTCATGATTAAGATTACGGAGGCACTACAAAATAAAGTAGATAAAATATATGCTTTTACAGACAGCATGGTTGTACTTGGCTGGATTCAGGGAGATATTAACAGATGGAAGCAATTCGTGGCTAACAGGATCAAGAAGATTACGGACGTCATTCCGCCCTTATGTTGGCGTCATGTAGAATCCAGGCAAAATTCAGCAGATTGTGCAACGAGAGGGATGACCGTTGCACAACTAAAAGGGCATTCCTTGTGGTGGGAGGGCCCAGAGTGGCTTCGAGAATATGATTCTAAAAACATACAAAGTCAATGCTACCCTCCCCCCGATATTGAAGTCAAAGTCAAACTCAACCCCTCGGAGTTCAGTGTGAACGTAGCCTTAGCCGAGAACAATACATTTATAATGCAATTAATAAACGAATGTAGTTCGATGAGGCGCGCGGTCGTCAACATGGGCTGGCTATCTCGTTTCATAGTGTGGTTGCGAAATAAACAAAGCGTACCGCGACTCAGCTACCTAACTTCCTCAGAAATGCAACGTTCTTATGATATCATTATAAGATCTGTGCAAAAATATGAATTTGAAGAAGATTATCAACGTTTAATTAATAACAAAAATGTTCGCCAAAATAGTAAATTATCAAGCCTTTGCCCCTATATAGACAAAAATAATGGACTTATGCGAGTCCAGGGAAGGCTTAATAACTCACTTTTAAGTTCATCAGCGAAACACCCAGTTATACTACCGAGTCATAGCCGTCTAACTGATCTGATAATATCTGAAGCATACATTGACGCTTCATGGTGGTCCTCGACTAACACTTTCCTTTATCAGGGAGAAATATTGGATCATTAGTGGGCTGCGCACCGTTAAAAGGGAGTTGCGGAAATGCGTTAAATGCAGACGCTTTAGTGAACAGAGGTCACAACAATTGATGGCTGATCTTCCGCAACCCAGGGTTACCCCATCACGCCCCTTCACACATACAGGTGTGGATTTTACGGGACATTTTGACATTAAAATAAACAAAGGTCGCGGGGTTAAAACCTCAAAGGGCTACGTAGCGGTTTTCGTATGCCTTTCTACTAAGGCATTCATTCATTCATTCATTTGGAGCTGGTTTCTGATCTCAGTACTCCAGGCTTCTTAGCTGCTTTTAGAAGGTTCTGTGCTCGGCGAGGGTGTCATCACCGAGTTTACAGCGATAACGGAACCAACTTTGTGGGCGCTAGCAGGCTGCTTAAAAAAGAGTACGAGGAGATCATAAAAACCATAAATCAAGATTTCTTTCGTGATATAAATACCTACAACATTGAGTGGGTATTTAATGCGCCAGGGAATCCAGAAGCCGGCCGTTTGTGGGAAGGAGCCGTTTAGCGGATGAAGTACCACCTGAAAAAGAGTGGTCGGTGAGCAAAGGCTCACCTACGAAGAATTTATCACCGTCCTTCATTAGGTAGAGGCCTGTCTTAACTCTCGCCCGCTGGTTGCCTTAACAGAAAACCCAGAGGATGAATATCTGTCCCCTGGACATTTCTTGGTAGGAGGGTCTTTACTTTCTCGACCACAGATGGACCCCGAACATATTAGTTTGACCACCAGATGGAAGATGATACAATCCATGAACAAACAGTTCTGGCGAAGGTGGTCTGCTGAATACTTACAGGAGTTGCAGTCTCGTTCAAAGTGGCGAAAAACAACTAAAAATCTAGAAATAAACGAAATTGTCGTTATCAAAGAAGAAAACCTTCCTCCTGGTAAGTGGGCTCTGGGGAGGATTGTGGAGACTCACCCTGGCAAAGACGGCCGAGTTCGGGTCGTATCAGTGAAAACAAAAAATGGCGTTATAAAAAGGCCAATTATTAAGCTTGTCCCTCTACAGGTGACAGAGGAAACAAAAAAGGCGACGTCATTTCCTGACGTCATAAACAAAGCGTGTGACGTCACCGCTGCATCACAACAAAATGTGCAGCGTCAAGTGCGCACAGCCTCACGAAATCGATTTTATAATTTTACATTTACACTTTTCATGTTATTCCTTTTTATTATACCTTCTATACACGGATTTTACAACATTTCCTATTTAAATAACAATCAAAGCATTTACTTTCATAAAATAAAAGATATGCGTCTAATTCGCGATGAATGGAAATTAGTCGTATTTTATAATATGTCCAGTATGTAACAAATATGTTAGTAATATATGTAAAAATACACGCGATTTACAGTTATCACCACAGTACCAAGGTATCCAATTCCAATTAGAGCATGAGTTATCAGAAATAAACCACTACAACGATATTCTTATGATTCATAACAAAAATCGTAGGCTAAAAAGAGGTTTGGTAAACGGAAATGGTTATGTAGCAAACAACTTATTTGATGTACTCGATGATAGGTTTTTAAAACAGTACGAGAAAGATTTAGAGTAGATAAAAATGAACGAAAATCATTTACAACTCTTGCTTAAAAACCAGACTAGTGTTATAGAGGCTCAGTCTAATATTTTACGTAGGAATGAAGATATCATGAACAAGCAGTTTGGTATTATACAGGATCATATGAGAAATTTGTCATTAACATTAAATTATGTACAGTTACAGAATAGAAATGAATTGTATATTTTATCTTCTTTATTATCTGCTCAAATAACTATATCTAATATTAAGAGTGTTCAACAAGATTTGATTAACACTGTCACCGATATATGGCAAGGTCATATGGACCCACACATTTTACCTCCTAAGCAATTTGATGAACAGATCAATATGATATCGGGTCACATTCCTAGTGACTTATCTCTACCGGTAGATGAGAGCGATATCCAAACGTTATATAAATTAATTAAAATTAATGCTAAGGTAGGGACTAGGTTTCTAATTATAGAAGTAAGAATACCATTAGTTACAAAAGAGCAATATGAGGTTGACCAGGTATACAGTTTACCGGTGAATAACTATATAATGGAAACCCTGACTCCATATTTGGCATTTAATTTGCAGAGGGATTTACTTCTCTTACTGACAGATAAAGAAATGGAATCTTGCTTACACGCATCTTCAGAAAAAATATTGTGCTACCTTGATAAACAAATCTACAGTGTTCAAATAACACAGCATATATGCGACATACATATAAGTAATAAAACAGTATGTAGTGTAAAACAAACGCGGTGCGAGGAGCGATGGATCAAATTGCATAATACTGACAACAGATGGTTATTTTCTTGCTGTGTCAAATGCTCGCTACGCATGTTTTGCCACGATAGCGTACAGCTGATCACCTTGACCGGTAATGGCCTGATTGACATAGGTCAAGGTTGTGTGATTAAAGGAGAATCTTTTTCACTCTACGGACATAATAACTTCTTCAGTTAGATCAAGGTTGGAAGTAGACTATCAGTCGATCCTAGTACATCAGTTTTGAATGATATTGTGAACTCAACCTTACCTGAGTCCTTCATCAAAGAGAACCACGAAGATTCCTGGCGAGATCTACAGAAACGCATCGAGGATATAAAGTCGCAGTCGGACGGCCCACTAAGCGTACATGACATCCACCAATACTCGGTGTTGTATAGTATAACTTAGGTCTGTTGGCTTGTTCCTACCTGGTACTGCGTTGGCGTAAAGTCAGGCGCGGGTGGCGAGTTGCTGCGGCGGCAGCAGCCACTCCGGTGGTGTTCCAGGCGGGCGCAGCCCCGCACGCTGAACAGGAGGTTTCACATGCGGCTCACAGTGAGATACGTACCTCAACATTTAGTGTGGATAAGGCGACCCTTACATCGCCGACAGCTACTCCGCGTTTAGTGAGCCTCAACATTCCAACCGTAAGTGATAGTGAATAGTGAATGAAGTGAAAATATATGTAGTGAATAAAAACCAAACTGGACAGGACCTATTTTATCTATATTTTTCTTATATTTACTAATTCTGAGTACCCATACATAACTTACGTTAACTAAAGACATTTCGATGTTTATTGAAATTTAATTTTCTAACTGAAAAGGAGTTGTTCACATGTTTTCTATAACCATTTTGCATATGTTTTTTCTTTAGGAGTGGGCACGATGTACGAAGTATTTGCATATTCGTTCATATTTTACTAATACATTCGAAATGTATATCGTTAGCAATTTAATATTTGTATGTGTTTGTGTAATGCAACCTTTGCTTGCACTGCGATGCATATATATTCACCTAATTCTTATAATAAATTCAGTGTACAAACAGCACTCGTGGAGTTTGGTTATTTCGTCATACCTAACTCTTCCCGTATATTGTTCGTGTACTAACGGTACCTATAACAGATTCATATATGAAATATATAATTATCCCTGTAATCTATTTCGCTCAACTTGTAGGTTGAAATACAATGTTTTCGATTTTAATATACTAACTAAAAATATGAGACAACACTTACATCGTAATTAAACGTTAAGGGGCCTTCATTTTTAATTTTTTGAACGAAATTAAACGAAAGTCTCTCCATGTCGTACCACTGGCGAGCCACAGACTTTGCGAGAAACCTCTCCAATTGACGTACAGTAGTCAGCGCTTCTACTTTAAGATTCCGACCAGGGTTGTTGTTTGCGTTCATGTCGTCGGCATCTTCACATGCACGCTCAACTCGTAACCTGGTAACAATATTATCACCCTTGATTAATATAATTATACAATAATAATGCGTATTTTATAGTAAATATTACGCCATTGCAAAATGGAAAATTTTTGTACCAATAATAACTAAATATAAGAAATGATAAGAATTTATGGGGAAATCTATCCAATCGTACACTATAAAGAAACTTTCACTACAGCATCATACTATTTTAATTAATTATTTTCAATAAATCTAATTTGTAGTAACAATACTAATATATTTATTAAAATTAATAGACTTAAAAAAACTTTTACAAATTATATATAGATAATTGTCTGTTAAAAAAAGTTTATGATAGGCAGTAGTTCTAAATTATTTTAAATTCCTATCACAACCACTTACCTCACTTAGTAGTGAACCTGCAGGATAAACAAGGGGGTCGACTCTGATGGAGACTTTTATATGATATAGAAAATTTATGTTTCTCAGGTAAATTAAGTGCTAAAACATTCAAAGAAATCAATAAATTTTCGTTATTTAATACGTCATAATTGCTACAAAAATAAAAATAACACTCCACATTTCTTGTTGTAATGTTATGGTGCAATGCATTGATATAAATAAAAATGTATATATAGCTATATCTGTAAATGATATCCGTGACACACGACATGACAATAACGCACATCAACATACCGAATACGCTTGGTGAGCTGGTGCAGGCTGGCGGCGGCGGGCGCGGGCGGCGCGGGCGCGTCCGCGGCGGGGNNGCCGCTCGACGCTCTCTAACACGGCGACCAGCCGCGTCGCGACAGCCGCGCCCGCCGGCCCGCTCACCCACTGCCGCACCACCGCCGCGCGCTCCGTCGCCTGACCCGGCCCATCTGTAACATACATTGTACACACATCCACACGTGAGTCTAACGAGATCTTATTAACTCTGTAGATTAGTAGTAGTAAATAATAGACGTTTCCGTATTATAGTAGACTGTATTAGCGATAATATATACGGATGAATTTTAATAAGGCTTGATAGCATGGCAATATTGTGATAATGAACCGACACACACGGTCCTTGCTAGCAGATTACGAACTGACTGAAAAACTAATTTGTGTTGAATTGTGCCGCACGCGCCACGATATACAGTTGTATCGTACAGCCACAGAACAGGGATACAAATAGTCAACGTGGTCGGTACCTGCTAGCGATGTAGAATCCTAATTTAGGAAAATATCGTAGTAATCATTATTAATAATGCCAATACAAAATAAAAGTACTTTAGAATCACGATCCACCCATCTCCTTAAATCCATGCCTTTAAAAAGATCAAACAAATAGTTTTTAACAAATTTATATATCTTTAGTTGGTAGTGTATACATTACAGATGTTAAAATGGTTATTTAACAAAATTTTCTATGTTCGAAATAAATGTATAAATAAATAAATGTTAAATGTCATTTATTATTATCATAATTATCTTTATTAAAATCTTTAAATTAGTTTTTAATGTACAGATTTATTACTACTAAAAGGATGGTCGAATGTATCCTAAATTATTATTCTACATTGAAATATATAGATAGATCATTAGATCATGTCGAAGTATAGCGGTATTATGATGGAGTTCCCGCATGATTTAATTATTTTCGTCACTTAGAAATAAGAAATAATTTTTTTGTCAAGTAATTAACATCATAAAATAGCTAATGAAAAATTGACAAATTTTGTAATTGAACCAAAATGATACTTAGTATGATTACTCTTTCTCCGTGAATTTGACGATATAAGTGATGAAATCTAATTCATCTTTGTTATTTAATCTGGAAGTTCGATAAGTAACTTAAAAATAAATTCACATTTGTATCAGTAACCTATTGCAATTACAAGAAAAATCTAATAAACATAGAAATCCGGAATGTAGTAAACATAGCAAATCACCATTAGGCTGTGGCGACAACACCTGCAGCAGCGCGGGCGCCAGTCCGGACGACTGCAGCTCGTACGCAGACAACAACTCGTCACCAGTCAGCAGCTCCGTCAACTGCTCCAATGATTCCTTCAGCTCTTGTTGCCAACCGACTGAATACAAAAGATTATGTTATATTTATATAATATGATTGATTTTATATTTTGAGATATTTTTGTAGAATTTCTTTTAATAATTGAAAATATTAAAAATACTTTTCGTGTATTAACGCGTTATTATATTTCTTTACATAAGAGGGATAACATAAGCAACAGAGATAGAGGACACCTGAAAATTTATGGTATTTAAAATAGTCTCACTGGTAACTAACATTACTGCTACCTAACTAAGATCTAAACAAATTGTTATTTTTGTACTTCAAAAAGTATTTTATTTGTGAGACACACTTTACCACTATATTTATATAGGAACTAAGATAGTATCGAACCAGTAGGCTGTGTGGAGATGCGCTGCAGCCTAGCGAGCAACGCTCGAAGCCGTGCGACGGGCGGGCGGGGCTGACGGGTCGCGGCGCTCGACAGGTGTCGTGCGTACAAAGCGCGAGCTCGCTCGCCCACCTGGATAACATAAAACGCAAGTTTACCAACAGCACCCGTACAGCCTCAGAACTATCGAATTATAAGCCATAATACCTTGAAACAATATTAGGGTAAGATTTTAAAATTCAAAATCCACTATATCCATGGAATCCTGATACTAAAATTTACCGCAACGTTCCCTACCGTAATCCCAACAAATAGAACAGAATACTCGTTATTTTACATCATAACAGTGAAAAGTAACAATTAAAAAGTCCGCTCATAACATAAAATACAACAGTAAACCTTTGGGTAGAGGACACAACAAAAAGAAGGTGTGGAGAGGTACAATAAAATTATATGAAGGAAAGAGAATGAAAAATACGTCAATGTATAAAAGGATAATCCATATATATAAATGCATACATAAAATTAAATACATACGTATTAATGCATACAACAAATGCGTAACATATTAAGTAAAATATAAGCAAATGGGTAAAAAATTGTTTATTAACATTAACACTATACTATGGTACCTTTGCTAAAACACATTAGAGTATTCTGTTAAAATTTATCTGAAGTAGTGTTTAAGCAAACCTGCGCTTTCTGTGCTTCTGATTTAGCAGCCAGTCGCGATCGAGCATTGTTACTGTTGTTGGTCGCCACTGGCCGGTTAACTGCCCAGCCGCTTGTTAATTCTGGACCTGTAGTAATAATTTATTAAATAACATATATCTCAATTCTTATTAAGACACATTCTTATTCCCTTAATCAATCCATATCAAACTAAACCATATTTGTTGAACTTTTATATGAAACCTGCAAGTTATCTTGACTGATGCCTACAACTGAGGTGTACCATATCCTCTATGATAGCAACGTCTACAGCTAATTTCAGATTGGACCATAGTCCAATTTAAAGTAGGTTATATGTGTCCCGTCAATGGTTTACAGGAGTAACTTGACACTTAGTACCTAAATTCTAATTAGCTTCTTCCATCTCAATAAAAAAAACTGAATGCCCAATGTTCCTAAACATAAATAAAACAAACATTTCATACCTAAAAATGTTTCTGCAGTGAAGGAGTGTTTAGTGCCTCTGTTTGATTCAAAAATAAATCCGGGAAGATCCTCTCGAAGTATTGTTGTTTGTTGTTGCCCGTCAGTATTATGTATATGCAGTTCTTTTTCCCTTAAAAGAATATAGTTATTTGAGTTTTTAATAAAATATTTATATTTTGCGCATAAAATAAAAGTATAGATGGAAATAATAAACCCACTATGTAAATAAAGATATATTACTTACTTTTTACATGACAATGACCAATTTCCAAGTATTAATTTAGTAGGACCAGGTCTAGAAAGAATAGGCTGTGGAACTGAATTTTTTACCGACGCCCTAGCTCTTTGAAGTTTGTCTATAAATTCTCCACGGTTTTCTGGAATCAATCAGTAAGGTAATTTTACAAAATCCTAAGAATTAGCTGAGAATATCGTTTTAAGTCCACTGAAAATAAAACATTAATCCAGACCTCGCGCCGAAGCATTACGCATGTAGATTTGGAGACGCGAAAAATATTTTACTTATTTAAATTCCACTACTTTACAACTTATATGTTTAATCTTTTATAAGTTTAGCGTGGCTTAATCTCCAGTGGGAAGGAGGGTATGTTCATGTTATTCACACATGCCACTCAATGTGCATCTTAGATAATTTGGAACTCAAAACGCTGGCTTATAGTTTCAGTATTACATGGCGACATTATTGGCCTTACTAGCGACAGCATGAAAAATCGTTGTAGCATAAGTAAAACTTGTCTTTCACAGATCCAATCACAGAACCGAGAGAAGATTATTACCTGTATTATCGGTCTGATGCTCGGGACTCCCGCTCGAATACATGGTTGCGAGCTTTCCGTCGAGCAGGAAGCGGAACCACCCGTTGGAGCCGGTGCTGAGCTCCAGCGCAGCCACGTCGCTCCAGACATAGAGCGCGTCCCGGCCGCGGCACACCGCCCACTCGCCCCATGCATACGCAACGCCGCTCGACAGGCACAGGGCATCCGAAGAACAGCTACTGCCTTCTATTTATCGAGTAATCATTCAATATGAAAAATAGTTACATAAATATAAGAGCATGTCTGTGCTTGGTACGAAGGTTTAATGGAGAAGGAAACAAACAAACAACAAACAAACAAACAAAGAGAAACATAGATTACAAAAGAAATGTAGAGTAGGACAGATTATATAACGATACAGATATTAATTATTATTTAAAATCTATTTATTTTCATTTTTGTAACATAATATATAGTGTGAATATTATGTTACATGGGTAAGTTATATTTTCAATGAGTGGCCTTTACTGTAGTAAAACCAGTGTTTATTAAATGTGATACCCAGACCTGTGTTACGATAAACTTTAAAAGTTAATTAGTAATATACACTATAAATGAGGTGCCGCGCTGTGACGCTGTCGTTGTTATTTGTAAACAAAAAAAAATTAAAGCTGACTGTGACGCATTTACTTCACCTTTATTGCTGTTATTGATCTTATACGAATTATCATATGTAGAACACTATGTTTAGCCGATATATGGTGCTAGGGAATATCAGATGAGAAGAGTTAAAAATAATTTATTAAACCGTTTACACACTCACACCCCCCGACACACAAATATGACATCACAAACGCTCATGACCCGAGAACAAACATTTATCTGTCATTTGTCTGCCCTGGCCGTGAATCGAACCCGGGACCACTCGCTCGGTAATTATTAAGCTACAATATATATATATATATATAATGATACAAATGATCGCCCTACTCCATATTTCAAAACTGGGCTTAACACCAACACAAAACATAAATTTCTGATCTAAACGATAGTATCGATGATAACCTGCAGATATGACGTTTTCGCCGTCGGGCGTTGGATGTGCGGCGGGCGTGGCTGCCAACGCCTCCACCTTGCTAAAGACCCCGAGGCGCGCGAACTGCTCCAAGTAGATGTCAGCCGCCTTCACCATCAGTTCCTCCGCTATACCGAGCACAGTCAGGTGGCCATCGTCATCGTCCTGGCAAATCGATAACATGAATTATTCTAATAGTTGTCCAAAGTCGAGCGTCTCCAATCGAACCGATACCCATCCGAAACAATAACATTGCCCTTATGGATTTTTTTTACAATGTGTTAACCATGTTAGTCATACATTTTTATTTCAATTAATTTTGCACATACTAGCAAGTACACATTGTCAGTACATCTCATGATAACAATAAATTATGTCATTGTTATCGACAATGTCATGTCACTTTAAGTAATGAAGTAAGTGTTGAAGTCACAATCTCACCAACAGAAATTTTTTAATATTATCCCTATAAACTAAATCACTCATATAGTATTTCACTCACACTGTAACATACCAAATGATCGTACTAATTATATTTATACACAAATATAGTATTAGTATTAGCTGATGTGATAAACCAATGAATTAAACGGCAATGATATATAAAGTCAGAAGATGGTTCAGCACTGCGTAAAGTGTCACACTAACCCTGGGAGATTCTTCTATAATGTATAATTTCTAGCGCTATATTTAATTCTGGTCACTAATACCTTATCAAGTTACTTTTTAATATAATATTGTGTAAAATTGGCACAAATGCAAACGAAAATTCGGTGAAATAACGTTAACTATTTTAAACCACGCACATTCCGCAGTAGTGTGGCTATTTAGCGGCCACTAGCATGCCGCGGAATGCAACTCTTGATATCATATTATTGTTTATTTCTTAAGAACAAGAATAGGGAAAATTTATATCAAAATAACAAACGACATAAACCAGGGGCTATTATTTGGCAAAAACTTTTAACTTTTAAGATTTACTTGGGCTTGGCTGAATAACAGCCATTCACACTATGTCATCTGCCTTAACAGTCAATTAAATCTAAAAAAGAGAAAGTCAGAAAAACAAACAAATACGAGCGTTCGATGCGGGTAAATTTCGATGGTGTGATGATTTTACATTTATGATGTACCAAGTTATATAATGTAACAATGAGATAAAATATAATAGTTACTTAGTGCTTACAAACGCTTATAATTATGTACATTAATCAAGTGCTGTTAATTGTATAACATAGGTATGTAAACTGTATTATAACTTTAAACAGGATGAGGGTCTCCATTTATCTGCATTATATGATTATTTTTACCACTGCATAAAAACCATTAAGTACAATTTTAATGTTCCATAAAATAAATGCATTTTCAGCCATATGCACATCAATGAACAAAATTGTAATAATAAATTAGTCAGAAAAATTGCCATACTTTGAAACCTTTAGATTCGAAAATATGCATTTTATCAAAGGTTAAATCTTATAAACAGACTATCTACATATTCAAAAGCAGTTTACATGTATAGCTACGAAACAAGCTAAAACTCAGGCGAATGTTTTGTAGAAATCGTTATAGATAAACAGTAAATATTAATATAATAAATTCCCTAGAGTATATAGGTACGACTGTGTACTATGATGGAGTGGTGTTGTGTCGTGTCGGGGCGGGGATGCAGTGAAAACCATAACATTCATCACACCATCGGAACGTTACCGCAGGCGGGCGGATATAACGGCTGCGGAGGTAGCGAGGCTGGGAGCGCCGCGGCACGGTATCGTCGCCCTAGCGCATACAAATTTGTGTTACAATCAGTATTTCTATATACAAATCTATACAAGATTAAGTATCGTAATTAGCGGGATACTTGTAACTTGTATATTGGGATACAGATGTAAAGGAGACTAGCTTATTTGATCGCTAAATATAATACGGGATGTTAAATTTTGTTACTGTGACTGTAATGTCAATATGACACGGTTTTCTTTTGATCGAATCTATTTATTTTACATTTCCGAACAGGATGTTCAGACTAGATAATTTTCTAATATCTGCTTTCATTACCATTCAAATGCAATGACGCCGTTAGACTATGTCTGCACATTCCGATTCTACATTCGATTTTGGGAAACGATTGACTAACTTTGTATAGTAATTAATTAATAAAAGGTCGATTCCCGTTTATATCCAATTACTAAGAAATATTTGGATTGTGTCGTAGAGTATTTTAATCATACGTTATTATTATTATTAGTATCAATACAAAAAAGAGTGTCAAATATTTCCTAGAATCAGAGATAGAATGCGACGGTATAGATCGCATGTTACCTGATTGTCGAGCACCTGCGCGATTAGGCGCGTGAGCAGCGCGGCGGTGGGCGGGCGGCTGAGGGCACGCAGACGCGGCGCGGGCGCATAGTGCACCATCTTGCGCACCAGCGAGAGACACGCACGCCGGACACCCGCACCGCCGGCAGCCACGTACCGAGCACAGAACACCGGCACCAGCCGCCTAATACATACAAACACAATCAATTACCATACAAATACACTTTTACTTTTTATACTGTATTGTAAAAATGTTTATAATAGGTGGAGCTAATTACATGAGACCAACCACTGGAAGTGGTGAGAAGCCGCGGTAGACACCTTCTTGGTATGCACCAAAAATCGAAACTCGAGGAGAAGTATTAACTACAACCTGGCAGGAGTACTGTTATGAATTGAAATTAAAGATATAGAAATCCATGTCACAGCACAAGTTTTTATCTTTTTTCTTTAATGCGTGAATATAATGCAGTATCCACTTACTCTAAATATACAGCAGCCATTTCCTTGTCTCCAGTTTCAGGAAAATCCTCATCGTTCGAAGACGCGGGCGAATCTTGATTGCTGACGACCAACCATTCACCGGGGCACTGTAGTATCGACGCCACTTCCCTGTGACCTACACAATTGTTTTATATTAGTACAAATTTAACTACATAACAGATATTTGTTTCATGATGTGAAGAAATATTTCAACCTCGAATAAGTAATAAGTAATCCTATTACGGGAAATACGTACGTATAACCGTTAATAAGACTAGAAATTTGAAACGTGTGTTAATTAAACTCACCTTGATCGTGCCGCTCCCTAGCCTTATCGAGGGGAGTTTTGCCATCCTCATCGCGAAGATCTGCATTTGCACCGTAGCGAAGTAATACTTTCGCTATGGCAGGTCGGCCGAAACACGCCGCGTAGTGTAGCGACGAGCTGCGCTGACCGCGGTTCACGTCTGCGCCTGCATGTATGAAATATTTATTGGCTTGCACTGCATATACATCACTATACACACACTTCGTACATTTTCCAGTAGCGGAACAGCTAAGACCATATGGTGACTCAACTTCGAATGGTAACCTAAATATTAAATGGCAGAATGCAGCTTTTGCAAAGCGTATCAACAGTATAAATACTGAAGTAAGATTAAAGTATTACAATGTGGAGGAAACTGTTACGACGCGACGCAAGGTCAAGGCTCAATAAATATCATTCTTGAGAATTCATTGACACATTCTGCTACTAATCGAGAGAGAACAGTAGACATACTCACCGACAAAGGTACCAGAAAGCTATGGGTCTCTTGTGAAACCTAATTGATAAAGGAGACATCCGAGTGGGATAAGGACGAGGACTTTAGTGTCGGTGGGTGTGGTGTAGTGGATTAAATGACATATATAAGTTACATAAATAACTATATTATATGCTAGCCAAACAACGTGAATGGAACAATTTATGACATTATACGCACCCTTCTCGCACAGGAACTCGACCATTTCCCTGGTCCCGAAGGCGGCGGCCCAGTTAAGCAGCGTCTGTCCGACGTCGTCGGTAAAGTTGACGTCGACAGCGCCGCTTGACACGGCGGCCACGAGCGCATCCGTGTCCTTCCCGCGAATACAGTCGATCAGCTGTCGGTGCGACTTGTCCCCGCGACTCGCGGACGTCCCGCCGGCCCCGCTCGCTCCGCCCGCCCCTCCGCTAGAGCCCTCGCCACTGGCGGCGCCTTGACTGGACGTGGACGCAGCGCTACGATTCGCTCCACTGTGCAATGTTATAAAGTTTGCATTATTGCCACGCACTGATACCAAAGAAGTTGAAGTCCGACTTCATAGCCCCTTGACTAACTTCAATCTTTAATAAGTGCGTTGACTTGTACTTTTCCGGATCTAATGAAATATAGCAAAGTTATTCCGCTCTTTTAATCCAGTGATAAATCTGATTGTAATAATTACAGATCAATTTCTATTTTACCATTACTTAGTAAAGTTTTTGAAAAGATTTTACTAAATCAAATGCTTTAACATTTCAACAGAAATGACTTACTTCCCTATGATCAATACAGTTTCACTAAAGGTCATAATTAGTACAACTGAGACAGGTGCTAGACTTCTTAAACACATATTTGAGGCCTGGGAGGCATCACAGAATGCTGTAGTTGTTTTTTGCGATTTGTCCAAAGCATTTGATTGTTTCGAGCACGAATAATTCTTAAGCTTAGTCACCACGGCGTCCAAGTACAATGCTCTAAATTTGATTGCGTCCTAATGAAAGGGTAGAGGGTTAAATGTGTTAGTGTAAATAATACCAAATCATCGGGATCTTAAATTGTAATGGGTGTTGAACAAAGCTCTATTCTAGTTCCGTTCCTTTTTCTGGTTTATATTAACGATTTGCCGTATATTATTAGCAAACATGCAGACATTGTACTCTTTGCTGATGAGTTATCTCTAATATTTAAGACTAAAAGAAATAAATTACATTTTGACGATGTAAACAGTGCTTTGTCCCACGTATCGCATTGGTTTACCATAAACAATTTAGTTTTAAATGCTAAAAAACGAAGTGTATAGAGTTTGCACTACAAAATGTGCAGAAGGTAGGCAAAATCCTTAAATAATGAAACATTTTTAGGTGTCACCTTAGACAATAAGCTTCAGTAGGGCGCCCGTTTATCGGTTTTCGCATGTAAACTTAGTAGGTCTTTTTATGCCATTACAAAGATAAGACTGATTACTGATGTAGAGACAGCTAGACTTGTTTATTTTGCCTATTTTTATAGTCTTATACCTTACGGTATCCTAATGTGGGGTAAATCAGCAGATATTGATTTAATATTTGTCTTACAGAAAAGAGCAATCAGAGCTATATACAGATTAAAGTCACAGGAGCCATTAAGGGATAAATTTAAAGAAATAGGTGTACTCACCGTAGCCAGTCAAAATATTTTTAGTAATTTAGTATTTATTAAAAAAAATTAAATATGTACAAGCAGAAAAGTGATACACACAGTCATGAAACAAGAAATAGGCATAACTTGGTTACTTCTTCCTATCGTCTTCAAAAGGTTTAGCGTTCTTTTATGGGGCTTAGAGTTCGTTTTTACAATAAGGTTCCAAAGTTGATAGGTGAGTTACCCATTGGAACTTTTAAGCGACGCATTAAAACACAGCTTATAGGAAAAGGATATTACAGTAAAGATGAATATATTAATGACAAGGACACCTACAAATAATACTGTCGAAACAAGTTCCGGACAGGTTTAAACTTTTGTAATTACCATGTGTTGTTTAAAAGATGTGCTGAGGAGTTTCTTTCGCCGTTTCTTCTCCTCAATGTTAAAGCACTTTTTCAAAACGATGGTAGACGCAAAACATGACGTGCATAAGTGTATTTACAGAATATTTATATGATGAAATTATTTTGAATTTGAATATTAAACGAAATATCCAGTAGTAGAGAAGTGTAAAAATAAATTATACTTACGTCTGTATAGCATGTCGTCCCTCACAAAGTAGAACAAGAAGTAAATCGACAAGCCGCATACATTCCAAGCACCATCGTTCATCCGCCTGGACTGCAGCTTCTATGGCTGAGCACAAGTCCAATCTAACTAAATCCTGTAAGATTTTCAAAATTAGGCTTTGAACTAGCAGGATTACGAAAAGGATACATACCAAGGCACCATAGACCATATGTATACACATATTCCGATAAATTTATAAAATACCGAGAAGTTTAATTTTCTGCTATGTGTTGCCCATGTGAACTTTTAGAAAACCTTTGATTCTCTTGGGACCGGGCGAATTCTCTTCTGAGTACTGAGTACTGAATTCACTTCAGTGGTGCTGGACAGACAATATCTATCCATCGAGGTATTGAAGTGTTTATTACAAATTAACCACTATGTTCCTCGAAGAATAGAACAAAGCCACGAACCCTAACGATCTGCAGAGAGGTGTTAACAAGGGTATATGTCAGATGCCCAAAAGTATTCACCGTTACATACGAAGACGTGTTAAAGTTGATACAGTGGAAAGATATAAAATAAACATACAACAAACGTAGTGATCCAGGTGAACTCCCATCAGGTAATTGCACAGCGCCTCACATCAGGTAGGTCTTAAGGTGACATGACATGGGATAACATAGACGAGGTGAAAATCATGTCAAATGTCCATGTCGCACCCATACCGTTTATTGTTAAGGACATTATTCTCGAAGTCGTAGTCAAGTATAATTACACAAGGTCGCGTTGTGTGCTAAACAGAATCATGGTCGGTATGTCTCCCAAAAATTTGTTTACAAATAACACCCTGGCTTCATCACAATTCCACTATTGTACTGTTACCGCGCTAGTCCAGTGAACACTTAAAGAAATATTTTATTTAGTGAGAAAGACACTCACATGTGTAATTTGTGCAGACCCTCGACAGAGCGTTGACAAAAGGCTGACTGTGGTGGACACAGGTGGCACCAGGCACTTATCGTCTGACGTTTCTGTACTGCCCAGTCGACGAACAAGTTCTTCTATAAGACCTGCACAAATCATATTCATAATTTTTAGTTCAGTTTGATTCCTGGGTGGGATGTATATATATTATTGCAGATAAATAATAGTTCTGGGGTCTTTGTGTAGTCATAGAAAAAACTAGAAAGACATTGGTCTCAAAACATTGGCTCCCTATCTGTTAACTGTTAATAAGATTAATAATATAATATATTAATATATATAATAATAATTAATATATATATATATATAACAGACGACAATCAATTAATCAATGTTCAAGACTTCGAGTTGAATCTTAAGATTTTTTACAACTTAGCTCGATTACCGTGTTCAGCCAGAGGGGCGGGGTCGGCGTGTGCGCGCGCGAACCTGTCTGCGAGCGACGCAAAGCAACGTAACGCAGCGTCGGCCACGCGCGCATCGCTATGCCGCAACAGAGACGACAGAGAAGACACCGCGTCCCCCACACGCGCGTCCCCCGGCTCCATTTTACCGCAAACTCTACAGATTAAACAGCACAACTTATAAATAAAACTAAACATCCTAACCAAGTAAAGCTGTAGTATCAAAATGTTCTTCCTCTTTGCTTGTTTATGTTTGTTTTTATACTGACGATTGCAGTGTTATTGATAAACAAGGGCGCACTCAGGTTTTAGTTTAGCAAGTTTCACACGAGTAATGACACGTCACTTCAAGATCCTAAAAATGGTTTACGCTGAATCACATTGTATACTCTTGTGAGCTATCACTTATTAGTAATATGTGTTAGGAGACTCACGATTATTTCATTGTTAATAATTTGCCGCAATTTGATGAAAAATTTAACGTACAATCTTTTTACCTTATTCGTAAAAACGTCAAAATGATTTACACTTAGACATTAAAATCATAAGTTTACAATGTAATAAGAAACTATTATACTGTATGTCCTGACGATCATATTAAGAGTTTTGTGTATACAGAAAGTATTTCTAGGAATCTTAAATCGTTATAAATCTAAATAGAATCTAATAAACGGTTTAAGAATTATTAACCTATCATAAGTAATTAGTGAACAATGGTGGTTTTTGAAAAACTGCATATTAAATTCTTTTGCTGTGCCGCCTGAAGTTCTCCTACTTGCCTTAACGATAATAATCGAATTCTTATGTCGTTTTCACATTGACTAATTTGGGAAGACGTTAACGTGCCCTTCGAAATACACAAATAATGGTGTTACCAGCGGTCACCCATCCAACAGCGAGCACCCGAACATACTTAAATTGGCTGATCATTTACAATCAAAACAAATGCTAGCCATGTCAATCTATGAGTGCTTTTGACCTGCTTCCTATGTACACCTGTTTGTTAAACAAGTCTCAACCTTCAGAGTTTATGGGTCAAGCATCTCCCTGCACAAAACTATAAGAATTTATTTTTAGAAATTTATTATTTCAAACAAAAAGACTTTACCTAGACACAACTGCCATAGCAGAATGGAGAGTATCTTTATGCACTGCAGTGCCATGATGAGTGATGAAGTGTAGAACAGCTGGTAAACCACCACCTTCCCACACCGCACCTGCCTCACGAGTACATACCAACTCTAAAACCTAAAGGAAATTTGAAGTGCAATATATTATATTATACTAACACATGGTTGTAAAATACAATATTAATGAAAATAATGTTTGATAGTATAAGTTTGTAGTCAAAATAATAGTTGATTGCCTACTGTATTACTTACTTTAATGCACTGTTCTGCTAAATCCTTACTTGTCCTATTATTAGGATCTACAGTTAATAATCTACTGCATATAGCCTTAACTGCACCTTCTATTGCTACAATTCGCCTGGTACATTCCGCTGAAATTTATATAAACATAAACTAAAACACACATTGACACACAAAATCTATGAATAATTACTTAGGTATTCATCTGCAAAAATTGAAATGATATCAATGTTAGTTAATATTTAAAGTTATAAAATAATTAAAGTACCATATAAAAGATAATCTCTAATTTAAAGAAAATATTTGATATTTTTAAAATTTGGAATGTAATTTCAGTAGAACAGTTATAGCAAATATAAAAAGTGATTTTAATTTATTTATTTAATAAAATTGCTACCATGCAGGGTGGTAGACTTCGGCTTGTATAATATTTTAGATGCAGGAAATATTACCTGAAACATCAAGATAATATGTAATTGCTCTTGCAGTAACCTCCAGCACATTATCAGGTGCACACTCATCGAGAAATATTTTACATAGAGCAGGCAAAAATGTTCTGGGTGGACAGCTGAAATAAAACTAATTGTGTTAGATATTACAAACTATGCAATACCACTAGTTTGATTTAAATAGTAATGATAAATTACATCAGATGATACCAACCCCATTATAAATGATACATGCAGAAAACTGTATCTTCTGCACAATAATAAAAAATGAATAGTTTATTACCTTTCAAAACATCTGTCCACATTATCAGACATGAGCAGCAACATGCAAAGCTGCTCCAATGCAATCAGCTGCATATCCCGCTCATCTCCCTGCCCTGTCAGCAGCCATTCAAGCAATGTTTCGGGATCCACTTCAGCCATCTATAACACAGTTATTTCAATAATGGTATTATGTTATTAGCGTGTTAATTATGATATAATTGCAAGGCTTGTTACTGAGTTTATAAGCTAAAAAAAAATCTCACTTGAATTGTTAGTTCAGAAGGAAAGGATTGTGACTGTGAAAAATAAAACAACTGATTCAAAAATAAAAATAGCAATTAAAAAAAGTATATCAAGTATAAATAAAATTTTGTTACCTTTAATCACTAAATATAATTAAGAATCCTGCAAAAAAAATTATGCAATCATTAAAAATCAGACATTTATTTTTGGGACCATGATAGTAGCAAAATTTATGTTTAATTTGAAATAAAGGTATCATAATAGGAACTACTTCTTTGAATAATTTTTCTTTATGCACTGAGGCCCGAGTGAATAAACTCAAGAAACTGACTGTCATAGCCATTTTATGAGTGCGCTACATTATTCGAGCATTTTTCACATGTATGCCTGAATGCAAACTACAATGTTGGCTTGGCAAATTAACAAAAAGTAACCACTAGATACAATACAGCAAACTTAATTTATAAGTAAAAGTAAAAAAGTACATAAGAAGTAGATAATGTTAACATGAATACAAGAACAGAATTATGGGGCATGAAAGTGATTCGGCCTCCCATGTCTTGATATTAAACAATGATATTTCTTTACATAAAAATATACCAAAATTATAAGCATTGTAACCTATGATGATTATTTATTATGCTGATGATTTGATTACATGTGCAATTTATCAAAAAACAGTAAAGCCTTTGTATGTTATATAGGTATCAAAAGCGATGAGAACAATATATATAACAATACGATAATTGAGTAACAAGAAAGACAGTCTTATAAAGGCAAACATTCAATCATATTACAATAAAAACAAATAAAGAGAAATAAGGAAATCAAAGTGACAAATGTCTCCCACTTACTCAATTTGCCATCACGGTTTGATAATCAGATTAACTCTTCACTTCGCGATACATAATTGATCTTAAACTGTTTTAAGTTGAATCATATTTATTATTAATATACGATATTGACTAAGCATATATTCACTACGGTACCTGAAAATAAAATTGCTAATTTCTTTTTCTCCGTATCACTATTGAATTGAAGCAAGTACACAGATCAAAGAGAATAAATAGGCATAAACAATGAAAAAATTTAAGCAATCCAGTTTACAATTGAACTAAGTACTCTATGAAATTTAAATAATAATATCATATACTACAAAGAAAATCTTTGAAGTATGTAGTTCAAGAACACATTTAAATATTTCTTCTAAAGACTATTTAGATTCCTAATTGATCAATCATACATGATTTAACCCGTACTGACCCGAAGTCACTCTATGCATGCTACAGATTCCCCGCCTTCCACATATGCACATAGGTAGTAAAAAAGTAAAACACACATGCTCATCTATTTGTGCTATTAATAAAAAATCCTGTACTAGTAAAAAAATAACTGTGCTAAAATCATAAGTTTATTAACTCTAATGGCTAAAATAAAAATATCTTTGGGAATATCTTCGCACGTCGCGCGTCCCACAGAGTAATTTACGTACTTTATTACTACTTCGTAGTGAATTTTTATTTCCTAACTAATCTGTGTTATGTTTGTGCTTAGTGCAGGTCTGTAGCTGTACATTGTAGTGCGGGTATTGATCTTAGTGCATAGATGACAGTATACTATCTTAGTGGTTATTCTTTCATTTTAGTGCTTCTTTAATTCTTACTGTACTTTATAAGCTTTCGATGTAGATTTAGAAAAAATTGTCGAAACGTTTGCTTCGTACCTACGAAAATATTAGATTTCTTGGTGAATAATAACAGAAGCATATTAATGTACGGTAATGTCTTATATTAAAATACCTGACACATAAATTCTTGAAATTTAAATCATATAACTTGGAAATAATATACCTGATGATGATATATTACAAAATTTTATTGTAAAAATTGAGTGTAAAAAATCTGTTTTAACTGACTAAAATTGAGATTACATACCAATTATAAAATGAATAAAGAAACGGGAAAACGGGAAACCGAATATCCTATAGAACTGGAATCCCAATTCATCCTGCGATTACCTGAAGAACCTGCTAAACTGTTGCGAGAACTGTTGCAATCTGGTGAAAGCTTCAAAAATAGAATGTCGATACAATTAGATCCAGATATGAGACATGGTGAAGTAAGATTGGACCACTGGCTTTTTTACGGCCGCATTATGGACTTACCTACTATTGTTGAATCTCATAAAACCATTGACAGGAAGAGTGTTTATAAAACAGCTGATATTTGTCAAATAATGGTGTGTAAAACTGAATTGGATCCAAAAGTGGAAGAGGAATCTCTAACTAAAAACAAAAAGAAAGATCCTTATAAAGTTGATAAAAAATTCTTATGGCCACATGGCATAACACCTCCAACAAAAAATATAAGGAAGCGACGTTTTAGAAAAACTTTAAAGAAGAAAAATATGGAAGCTCCTGAGATAGAGAGGGAGGTTAAGAGACTTCTTAGGGCAGATAATGAAGCTGTGAGTGTCACTTGGGAGGTTGTAACAGAGGAAGATGACCATAACTTAAAAAATGATGCTGGTACTTCAACTGCCAATAAAAGTAAAACCAAAAAAGAATCTAAAAATACTAAACTAATCAAAAATGTTATTGCGGGTTCCAAAGTAGAGGATATATTTGGAGGTGCTCTAAGTGACAGTGATGTTGAAGATGATAATATTGATGTGGAAGTAAAAGATTTTAAAGTAACTTCACACCATGACCAAACATCTAATAGTAATATATCCAGCTTTTGCAATATCAAAAGTAGCTTGATGCCAAACGAATTTGTTATAGAGACTTTGAAATCACCTGATAAAAAAGAAAAAACAGTGCAGAGTGTCACTACTGAACAATCATCTGATATATATGAGAATATTGCAAATTACAACAATATGAAAGAGCAGCAAAATCTTGAATTGCAACAGGTAATAGCTGATCTAGAAGAATTGAAGTTAAGAAGGCAGAGAACTCAACATGAAATTGCTGGATTAGAAAACATGACATTGAGGCAAAGGTTTCAAGACATTCTTCACACTTTAAACAGAGACATTCTTTTGAAAGAAAAGGAATTTAGAAATTTACAGTCTTATTCCAATTAATTGCATTGTTATTACATACTGTGATACTAAATATGTACCTATCTACTAGTACTACTACTACTTTACTAATGTAATCTATTATTTATTAACTTTGAAGTCATAATAAAGATCTCAGAATTTAATAGTATCATTTCATAACTATTTTTAAAACTTTATACCATGCACATTGCCTCTCTATAAATGTGAATGTGTAAATAAGGTTACATGAAAATTAAGTATTTTTCAAACAATGAAGAAACATATATTTGTCTATATATTCGAATATTAATGATGTATAATATTGCACTCTTATATACTTGGGAGTATGCCCATTTAATATCAAGTCAATCTGTAACCTCTGTAGATTTTACTTTTATAATAAATTAATGTTCAGTGACAATTCTGACTTACAATGCATTTAATGTTGAAAACGATTGATCCAATAATAAAGATAATATGGATATAGATGCTTGAAAAGCAAAATTGATAAAGCAACAATTTGGTTAATATTCAGCTATATACATCTTTAAATCTTGAACTGAATCTTTGAATTTTATCCTTTATTTATTTTTATGTCTTATATATTTTAACCCTACCTTAAACAAAAATATTTGTCATTTTTTTTTCTAAAGCTTAATTATAATACATAAAAGAAAATAAATAATAATAAGCCAGTTATGAAATCACTGCTGTTTATTATATCCTATCTTTCTGAGAATATTCAATCAGTATTGTCAATGGAATGGAGTCCCCAGGAGCAGATATTACATGGGAGTGCCCAAATAATCAACATTAAGACTATTACTATTTTTAAAATTGGTCTTTCTTATTTTACTTAAGATTTATACTGTTTGCTGATGATACCTCCTTAGTCTTTTAAATAGTAGAAAACAATGTTTTGACCATGTAAATAATACTTTTTCACAAGTGTTACACTGGTTCATATGCAATAGCCTACTGTTAAATGTTCAAAATTCACAACTCATTATTGTTTTAAATGAGGAAGTGCTTGCACTAGTAATTCAACTACATTTCTTGACATTACTATAAACTCTAAATTACAATCAAGTCCTCATATTAAAGCCTTATGGAGACTTAGCTCCGCTGCTTACGCTGTTAGGAAAGTGAGACGCTTAACTGGCGTAGAAACATCAAGTTTCGTTTATTTTAGTTACTTTCACCATCTGGTCTGTTGTTGTGGGGCTCAGCTACAGATACCGAGTCAAAAATTCAAAATCTTTTAATCATATAGGTATTCTGTAAATACACTTATGCTCGTCATATTTGCGTCTACTACCGTTTCGGAAAGGTTTTTTACATTGAGAAGAAGAAACGGAGAAAAAACTGTGCGGAACAGATTTCGACACTATTATTTCCAGGTATCCTTGTCATTAATATATTCATCTACACTATCCTTTGCCTATAAGGTATATTTTAATGCGTCGCTTAAATGTTCCAATGGGTAACTCACGTATCAACTTTGGAACCTTATTTATTTAATTATTTATTTTTCATTGTACACCTTAAAACTAAGTTACAATGGGCGGACTTAATGCCTGATGGCATTCTCCAACAGTCAACCCTTGGCGAAGGTTAAAAGTTACGGTAGGTGATAAATAAAAATAGAAAACTAACTCCAAGCCCCATAAAAGAACGCTGAGGTCGATTTTTTACTACACAAAAAAGCAGTACACGACATTCAATACCTGAAATCTAGGGACTCCCTTAAAGACCTCTTTAAAGAAATCATATGTGTTGGATCTTATTACGTTTAAGATAATATTATGTACCTACATCAAAAATACTGTGCTTACTTATCTTAGTGTTATCTTTGAAGTATTTGTAAAAAGCATTTTTAGATAAATACTATTTCATCCATTCATTCATATCTAAATCTTAGGTAAAGCTAAAATAATCTTTATAAATAAAATGAAAATATTAGCCACGATTTATCAGTGTGTAGAGGTCAAAAATTTGCATTTTAAGTAGAATTTGTTCTAAATGTATAAGTAAATCCTGATTATATTTTCGTAATATTGTGGTTTAGGATTTCTTCCGAAAATCTAAAATAAAATGTACATAAGACCCATTTCCTCATTTATTTTGCTTCTGTATTCTCAATTGGTAATCTTTTCCTGTTTTAGATTTTAGGTAGGTAATATATTACTAAGCTACCCTGACTTATTAATTAGTAATCTAAAAGGATATTTATCAGTAGCAAATTATTACGGGACCGTGGGATTGCGTGTCGATGAGGTTTAAATAGTAAATCGGAATCCAAATAATGATTAAAATATTTAATAGCGATATTCATAAAGTATTCATATATTACGTGTTATAACACGTGTTAAATCTCCTTTGAATTACGTGATTTTATATTTATTTTTATCAAATTTTATGTGGCTCTTCTATAACGTTGCCTTTAATATGTCACTAGGTAAATTTGATGACCTCATAGCCCAGTTGGTAGTGACCCTACCTGCAGAGCGAGGGGTGTGAGTAAAAAAAAAATTTGGCTTTTCAAGCGTCGATTATTACATCACATTTATACTTTGCTTTAAAAATTTGAATTGAAAGTAATCGTTATAATAATTGATGTACTATAAAAGTTATAAATAAAATACAGTAATACAAGAGTTCTACGCTATCAGTCCTGTGAAATCTTATCAAATTATGGTAAATAAGTACCTATTATAGTTTATCTATCCATAGATAGTAGTTAAATTTACAGCGATAACAACCAATAACTATGTTTTAACCATTTATTTTGCCTCAAATAATGCGGAAGCAACTGCAAGTTTAATTTAAGCAGTTAAACAATGATGGTGCTGTTTGATATTCCTTACCTAGACATATTTATAATGAACATTTGATAATTCTATTGAATGGCATTCGCATTATTCCGTAACAAAATGAAAAGAAATTATATATTGATCTTTATGTCGATAACAATTTTTATATAATAATATTATTAACAAAGTCAGTCACTGCTTACCTGAACAACAAAGTTGGTAAAATATTAGATTACAATTACAGTGAGTATATAGCAAACCGTTAAACTTATCTCCTGACCATATTGTTAGACGTCCACCGTATTTATAAAGGACTAAAGATCACCCAAATGGGCCCTAAAATTGTCAAAAATCGAAATGTATCACAGGGTAAACTGATATGTTTTATTTAATAAACCCGCATTCCTACGGCACACGCTTAAAGATTTCGTGTAACCGATCCTGTGTCCCCTAAATCGTATGGGATTTGCACATATTAAAAGACTTGCTATCCTCTCAAGTAACGGCAGTGTGAGTAGTACAACAGTATAAGAAAGTACAGTATAGGAAAAATATATAAATGGGAGCACGGTTGCTAAGCAACGAGATATATAAATTCTACAACAAAAATTTGATTGCCAAAAGGAATCAAGATAAAAATATATTATTTTATTGTTATATACTAGTATTAGCCAGATTATTACAAATATAAGTGAAAAGTCTAGTTATCGACAATGCTTTCAATACCCGAAATCGCTGCACAATTAGTAAACAAGACAATAAAACAACCAGATGAGGATGAATCCCGGACATTGTTCCTAGCAGGAAGTAAATTTGTGGTAAGTGTGGAAACAAAGACTTAAATAACTGTAATTTTTTTTTTTCATTTCATACGAATTAATTTTTTTGTAACATAGTATTTTTAAAGAGCGCCTTAAATGATCGTTTGCGTTGTTCGTTTGTACGTTCAAAAACGTTAAATGTAA